>JAMQGT020011989.1:0-80896 GCA_024447675.2 Pterophyllum scalare
ATTGTGCATGTACTTCGTTCAGTTACGTATTGCTAACACTTTTATTTAAATCCCTGGAAATAACAGATGCTGGGCAGGGGCCAGCTACACAAAACTAAACTCGAAAACTTAGAAACACACAGCACGTACGTTAACTTAGTGAAAGACTCGAGACCCGACAAAGATCAGGACAGACAATAAATACACGAGGGGAAATGAGGGGAGAGACAACAGGTGGGGAAACAGCTGAACACAAACAGGCAGACGAGGCAGGGGGGAAGCAAAACTAAACACAACACACAAGAAACAAGATACTAACAAAATAAAACAGGAAGTGGAACTGAGGATCTAAACAATAAGAAACCATATAACCTGAATCAGGGCCCCCGGCCCACAGCCGTGACAATTTGACTCAAAAAATGTCAGTGTGTGACCCTGGAAATAAGAATAAGCTGTCACATTACTGCTGAAACCAAATATTTCTAATATTCATCATGACAGAGGTTAAATGATAACAAAAGTGATCAGTAGGAGCCTTCAAAATATCCCAACAGGGAAGTTCTCATTCCATTGTACTGATGGGACTCCACCGTCCCCTCCACGCCTCCTATTGTCCTGCCAGTCACAATCAATCAACACAATCTCCCACATATCGACCCGCTATGTACACTAACAAAGTCATTAGAATTGAATCCTGGCTCTGTCCCCAAATTTAAGGAAAAAATATCAAAGCAAGGTCATGGAGGGCAAAGATAAAGAACCCAGAGGGAGATGCTGTGCTTTAGATTTGTGGACTGACCTTGATAAATCCCAGACAGGAGGAGGGCGTTTGCAATCTGGGTGGCAGCATGTCTGTGTGTGTGTGTGTGTGTGTGTGTGTGTGTGTGTGTGCAGTTAGTGATGGCTCTCATTAATTTCCAGTCGCAGAGACCCCCTGAGGATGGTGTGTACATGTGTGCATATTTGTGCTGTTGTGGTGTGACAGGGAGGAAGGAGGTGGGGTGTGTGGGTTAAGTAGGAAGGCAATGAAGCCATTTAAGAGTCATAAAGTGCTTGGTCAATCAAAACCACCCCCTGCTGGGCACCGCATGTCCGCCTCTGTTTTTGTGTGTGTGCACGTATGTGTAAGTATGATATTGTGTGCGCATATGTGTGTGTGTGGATGTGAGGAGTTACAAAATGCACTGATGGGTTTCTGTGTATCTGGGGAAATGAGTCTGTGCAACCATGTGTGCATAGATTTTTTAATGTATGTGTGTGTGTGTGTGTGTGTGTGTGCCGAGGGGGTGAACAAGCCAGTCTGGAGAGGCAGTGGGATTCTGGGCTCAGAGAGAGAAAGAAAGGCTGCATCACCAGTGAAAATAGCAACACAGCAGATGCAGTGATTAGAGTGTAATTTGTCTGGATACATCACAATGTGTGTGTGCGTGCAAATACATGTGCATGCATTTGCACCTTTTTCCATGTCAGCCAGATTTTCAGCCTAATTTGAAGCCTCTGCAGGACTCCATGTCCATCATGGATTTCTTGTTATGCTTGCAGACACTCTTTCCACTGTTCGAACTGTCAAATTATCTACAGGCTGATTTGGATTCGTGCACCAAAAACAGACACTTCCACAGTTCCATCCGGAAGCTCAGACGATTCCCTCTGATCCACATGTAGAGCCAGAAACTTTCTTCCGTCATGTGTTGACTCATTAGCTCACTTTAATGGTGTCATTTGTAAGTACATCTGTTTTCGCCGAGCACAAATGTGCAGAAGCAAAACCCACGGAGGACCGGGAGAACTGCCAAATATGAGAAGATGAGAAAATGATCAAATGGCTGAACGCGAGTACAGCGCGATCACGGCGCGTCCTCTGTGAGCTTCACAGCAGCGTTAATGCAACATTTGTGTTGTTTCTAAATGTAACAGGATAAAAGCTGCATCACTCCTGAGCTACAGCTCTAATATGTTAACTCATTCACTTTTTCTATCTGCCGCTTCACACCGAGCAGGCTGGGAGCAGCGCGGCATCGATCTGAGGGTGACGGTGCTCAGTACTGAAAATGAAGAATAAATGTTGGGAGAGACCATAAAACTCCGTCAACAATGTGAGCACGTTAAACAGAGTAAAATATTGATTAGTGCAGGTGCAAGCACCTACCAGGAAGCTCATTATTAATTGACACGTTCCACATAAACTGCAGCTACAACGGAGCTGCTGCAGAGTCTTCACCTGCCCGGCCGTTATATTTTAAACTGGAAGGCAACCACAGGCTGCATGTGAAGATTTGTGGACTTGCATAATGTGGTCACCGTATTTAGAGGAGCTGGTTGTGTGCGATGCTTTTAGCTGCCCAGTGTGGTTGGATGGGTGTGATACACATACACAGATACATGCTGGTTAGTGTGTAAAACTCCAGTGTTGAAGTGAAATCAAACACATACATGTGTGCATCTGTGTTAGCATCTACCTCTCAGAGAGACTAACCACGCCCCTTTAGATGAGTGAAGTATTGTAACCATGTGACCGCCTGTGTTACCCTGACTCTGAGTGTTTTAAGATGAGAGTGTGTGAGGAGTGACTCACTCCTGGAGCGTCGAGTTGCCGTATCGAATGCGACGCGTCCACTCTGGCTTCATTTCTCAGCCACAGAGATGGCTGCTTGGAGGCAACAAGCTGAGCACCATCGGTGCTCCAACAAGCTGAGCACCATCGGTGCTCCGACGTGCTCATATCTGTCTGCCTCACATTCAGTTATATCTGTTGACTTCAAACAAAGTTAGCAGAATTATTAAAGCCCAGCTCGTTAACTTTTGCATGTTTGCTGTGACAGAAAGGAGATTCTTCTATGACATAGGTGCTGCTAACCCGAGCATCCTTCTCGCCGTGTTGACTAATTGCCCGTTCTGGACAACAAAGCCACCAGCAGCCGGGATGCTTTATTACTGCCGCCGCAGGGCACCGTTTGGCTGCAACACTGCACCAACTGTGGCATCATCTGTAACCACCAGCACCCTGCCTCCATATATTCCATGTATTCCCCTCCACAGCCTCTCATTTTATCTTCCCCCTTTTCCCTGTCCTCCCCCACCTCTCTGCTTTAACAAACCTCAGTCCCTGGGGTCTCCTGCCCAGGTGACATCAGTCTCTACAGTCTCTGCAGTGGTAAGCTGCCAGCAGGAGCCCGAACACACCTGATGATGCTGGGACACCATTCCTTTCTCTTTGTCTCCTTTTTCATCAGTAACTCACTTTCCTCCACCCATCAAACCCTCTTCTTTTACAAAAGCACCATCTGTCACAGTTTGTAACCCAGAAAAAACATATTTCAGGAGCCAGTTAATATTTGGGCTCGCTGGCCCGTGATGATATTGACCAGACACAACTTGCCCGTCCCATCTGTCAGCTCGCCCCGGCTCCAGACACCCTCATGTACACAAGTTTGACACTCATGTGTGCGGCACTGAATTCACCCAGAAAACTGATTTATTCATTTGTTGCCCCGGAGCTTCTGACCTTGTGAAGGGGGGGGACACACCCGCAATCCTCCCATCACAGACCCCACTATTTTACACTCATCCCTCCGGTGTCCCGCTTTCCTTCAGTGACAGTTGGGTTAAATCCGCTCTGACAGGTCACACTCCGCTCACTGTGAGAAAGCCACACATGCTATGTCTGCCAACGTGTGCGTAAACAAGGATGCTGGCAGCAGGGCGGGGACGGGGGTGTGAACTAAGCAGGATGTGTGCGGTCAATGAGCTCAGCCGCCATTTTAACCCAATGCTCCCAAATATCATCCAGAGAAATATCTGCTGTTTGTCCTGTGATAAGTTTCTATATTTATGTTTGTTATGACGGCCTTGGTTTAATTTGTGGTGCTTGGACTTAAACAGGATTATGAGGCGGTCTGTTTGGGACTTTTACTGTTTCATTTCTGGATTTCTGCTGCTGTTCCCACCTGAAAAGATTTTTATTAATATTTTTTTTTCCCAAAAAAATGCATTCTTACTCCCGACTCATCACATCCTCAGTCAGGACTCCTTTCTCATAACATTTTAATCCATCAGGTGCCCTTTAGGGCCACTTCTCCGTGTGCATGATGCTGCACTGGCATACTTTATTCTGCCATGATGAAAGACAAGCAACACGTCCACATTATGAGGCTGCCGGGACTGCATTAATCCCTTCAGATGATTTCCATCTGGAATTTTATTTCCACACTTTTTTTGACTTGGATTTGTTTTTTTCTGATACTGCTCGTTACAATGTTACAATGTTAAAAACACCTCAGCAGCTTTACTGCCATTTTCTGGGTTACTTTGTCTCTGCTAAACCAACAACATCAGCAGCACATGCCTGAGGACTCGTTGCATCTATTTCAGACACTCAGGGATCTGCTGAGGGTCCATGAGATGAACCTGAAAGCTGCACAAAGGCTGTAAAGGGTTCAGATGTGAAGAGTTGGGAGTGAGCAGGTTATTGGAAAGCACAACTTCAGGATGTAGGCCTGAGATCGTGTTTCATTCAGAAATCTGAGGTCCTCACAGGACAGCATCACAAACATGCAGAATATGATGCTGGACATTAAACACAATATAAAGCATTTCAAATGAGCTCAACCTTAAACATATGCAGCTGTAACATTAATTTAATGCTGATTGGTGGGGGGGGCAGTTTTCTTAGTTTTACTCCTGATACTTTATGTTTTTCTAATCCACACAGTTTCAAACATGCGCACACTCACTTAAATCTTTAATAAATGGTGCTGAAGGTTCTACGATGTCTTTTTATTTTTCAAGACCCATTAACTTCTCCTTAGTGATCACGACTGACCGACTGGTAGTTTCTCTTTGCCATCATGAGAAGGATTTGATTGACACCAAAGTGAAGATCTAAGAAGGAGAACGTCTCTCTGAGCCTAATCTAAACAACTGCAGGTTCCAAGATCATTCCAACTGTGCGAGCTGCTCCAAAACCAACACCTTCAAGCTCGACTGAAATTTGCAGCCACCCACATCACCGAGCTAAATGCTCTCTGGAGAGAAGTTTCATGATTAGATGAGACAAAGGCTGAGCCGTCTGGCCACAAAGAATGTTTGGATGAGTAAAGGTGAGGCCTTAAAACCTGAGAACACTGCAGCAGCTGTCAGACATGGTGGTGGTAGCATCATGCTGTGGGGCTGCTGCCAGTGGTACTGGTACGCTGCAGAAAGTGGATGGAATAATGGAGCACGACTACCTCTACAGTAAAATCAACAGTTGGATGGTTGAATGTTGTTGGGTGTTCCAACAATGATCCCAAACACATCAAACTGGATTTGGAATGGATAAAGAATGGATTACGCTTCTGGAATGACATTCCCAAAGCCCCGACCTCAACCCTGTTGAAAATTTATGGACCAGTTGTGCCAGGAAGAGTGATCAAATGTCCAGCCAGAGTGATCCCAAAGCATCTGGTAAAGGACATCTGACCCAATATTTTTGACCCTTTGTGGATCAGAAAATTCTAAATAAATTCAAACCTGTGCATCCAATTCTTAGTTTTTAAAAGTCATTAAAGATGGATGCAGTACAATCATTCCACATCCCATAATCATCCTGGGGAAAACACACACACACACACACACACACACACACACACGAGTGTGGCGTTTATGCCAGTGGCAGTGCCTGAACGCTCGGGCAAAAAAAACCTTTTAATTATACAAATTTACACAAGCTTGGCTCTTCAGTTTGCCTCAAAAACACACTTTACTACAGAAACATTGTGCTTTTTTATGCACACACACACACACACACAAAGAGCCCTTTGATGAAACTGCATTTTCTAATCACCCCACCCCCCGCACTCTGATATAATAACAGTAGAATCCCAACTCCTTTCCCTCCAGACTCAATATTAAAACTCAATATTCACACACACACACACACACACACACACACACACACACACACACACACACACATCAGAGAGGCACATTTTGGTGTTTGATATGGTTGACCCAGATTTTGGTGTGTGCATGGCTGAAGATGTGAGGAGCAGGGAGGATGAAGGAGCAGGGGGTGGGGCTGGGAGGGGGGGCTGATATGGATATTATGCATGTGTGAGTGAATCGGATGATAAGAGGGTGAAAGGTCAGCGATTGTAAGCTGCTGGGCCCTTTCTTAGTCCAATTTGGAAAGCAGCGGGGGGCCGATGAGTAAAAGATGGACAGACATGAGTGAAGGTCAGCATGCGTTACACAAACAGGAAGTGTCGCACACTTTACGGCATGAACCGTGTGACCTCTGAAAATATTAGTAAAAGTTTTAAAATTCACACTCGTGTGTTCGTTTACTGCTAAAATCACATTTGACAGTTTTTGGCCCTTTTTGTTCATAATTTTGTCTTTTCTGTAGTGTTATTGAAGTAAACACACCCTAATCACACCCTGTTATTAAGCACCAGGTTGGTGGCACAATTCAGAGCATGAGTGGGAAAACGAGGTGAAGCCAAGTGTTCAGAGCAGTGTGAATCCTGAGCTTGAGGATTACATGTAACATAAGCTGATCTCATTATTTTAGGCCATGTTCAAATGAGCATCCACCTCTGTAACTGTTTATATATATGCACACATATGACAGAAAATAAGGAACAGCATCATAAAGCCAGTTTGGTCTATTTCAAACCGAACCGTGAAATTCTTCTTCCTCTAAAACTGACCACACGGCCCCCTCAGCACTCTCATCCTAGAAAACACGTGTGAACGGCTGTAAAAATGTATCTCACACTAGAGGACAAAGACCAGCGACACATTCAGCCATGTGGTTTGAAAGGCTGTGTGCATGTGCAGCAGCACGAGAGTTTACCTGTGCACACGACTGCCGAATCGCTCCGTCTCCGACGTTATGGTTTTATATGATTCAGCGCCCTCACTAATCTGTGATGTTTGAAACCGAAGGCAGAAGCTCCTGTCTGAAAGAGATTTGAACAAGATTACAGTTCATGGTTTGATCCAGAGCTTCATTTCGTTTTTTCATTCACTTCATCGGGTTTAAGCTGAACGTGTCGGCCCGGCAGAACAACTGCTCTTTATTCCAGCACTGCTGAGCTTTGACTGTAGTCAGGTTCAGGCTGCTGACCACTGCTGGGGATTTAGATTATGGTTTGAGCTAAAAATACTCAACAGTAAGCTCGCACGTTTAAAACTCATCCATCCAAACCGTCCTGACCGCGTGCTCCGCATGTGACATATTTTATCTGGTGATATTTTAAATAAAGCTCGAACAGAAACAGACCCCCGACAGAGAAACAGGGAGAAATGGATCCTGTCCAGACCTTCTCACACGCTCCTTTTCCCACCCTCTGCTTCATCTTCACGTCTCTCAGAAATAGATCAAATCTTCCAATGTCAGCACATTTTCCCCCCCGGCTGAGTACCTGGTGCAGGGCACCTCGAACTCCTCACGCAGAGAGATGGAGTGCCTGGAAGAGGTGAAAGTCCTCGACTTCAAGGGAGACGGAAGAGGCCTGTTCGCTCTCTTGTTCTCGTGTTTCTTTCATCTTATCTGTAAACTGTGGAAGATCTGGCAGCTGATAGGAAGCTTCTTTGGGTTTAAAAGGATTTTTGGGGGAAAGGAAAAAGATGGACTTGAAGCATCTCTCTCTTCTATATACATGTGTGTATCATATAAGGGGAAACTTTCCACCAAATTCTTACTTTATCATCTGAGGCCCTGAGGCGAGCTGGGGGGGGGTATGACTGATTCCTGTCTTTCTCAGACAGCTCCATTTATTTTTATTACAGACCCCCCTCTGAGTGTTGGCCATCTCCTCTCCAGGCGGTTAATGGGAAGGGGATGGGGAACGGGAATAGCCTTGTTACATTTCCTTTGTTACTCTGAAAGGCAATCAGCTCAGCATATGTACGCTGTAATCAGCAGGCGCGATTGGCTGAGCGGGAGCTGGGCACAACTCTTTCTACAAGGGGAGATAAAAACGGAGAAAATGGAAGTTTGGGGGGAATGAAGGTGAGACCCGGACCGGGAAAAAGGAAAGAAAGGAGACTCGAGTGAAAGATGGATGAGGGGGCCAAAGGAAAGAAGGAAGAAGAGGAAGGAGGCCAGAGAGAGTTTTATCAGACTTTCACAGCCTTGGTGATATGACAGGCTTGGCAATCCAAAGCGGTTCACCATGCCACCCCCTACCAGAGACAATCTTCTTGCTGCCTCACACATGCACTCCTGCAGAGTGCGCACACACACACACACACACACACTGTACCTCAGTCCCATTCTCCCCCCTACCACCCATCTCCTCCCTCCCTGCCACCCTCCGACTCTCTGTACAGGATAATCCTCCCCCCACCCCCAAATACCATCACTCAGTAAAAAGATATTTCCAAGGGCCCGGATCGCTGGCAGTCACATGCTGCGTGTCTACACAAAAGGCTAAAGCTCTGCACACATGCAGATGAGATGAGATACACACCAACACACCCACACCACAACTTATAAAACACTGGTACTCTCCCCAAATGGCAGCATCTGCTTTTCACAGATAATTACACTCCACCCCCCCCCTTTTTTCTTTTCCCCTCCATCTTCATCGTCTCCAGCTTGGCTAGATAACGTGTGCTTGTCAGTATGGAGAATTCATGCGTCATTGGCGGTCTTGGCATTGTTGTTGTTGTTGTTGGTGTTTGTTCTCCCTTTGCATGCTGGCTAATGTGAATCACAAGAAGCGATGAGCAGGGAAAGATGAGGACTTGCAATGATTCATGTGAGGCTCATTGAGCAGAGCTGAGAGGCTGCTCACATGGTGCCAGTAAAAAAGAGCAGTCCAGCCCTGCTGAACAGAAATGTCTTCAACACGTCTCGTTTCTCCAAACTCACCGTTTGGTATCATTGAAAGGGGACATATGCATGCATTTGAATAAAGACTTAATGACGTGAATGAAGTTTTGGGCCAATTTTCAAAGTGCAAACTGAAAAAAGTGATTTCAGTCGGGATCACTGTAATCAAAAGAAGACAGTTATTTATATATTTATTTATTGTGGGTCTATTCTGGGAAGTCTCCACCAGAGCATAAGAACATCAGCAAGAACTCCTCTCAGCAAAGCAGAGAAGGTGGAGCTGGGGTGGAGGTGGGGTGCAAAGCAGCTTGCAGAAACTGTATGCATGGCATATACGGCTGTGGGGCAGGCAGGGTTGGACCTAACTAAAGGCAAAATTCCAAACCTGGGATAAAACACAGACGATGACACAACAAAGAACTACACAACACTGAGACCTTAAATACACACATTAGGTAATCAGGGAAAACAGAGACAGCTGGGGAGGATGAGGCGCAGATGAACAAAATGACACTAACGACATAAAGGAAGTAAAACTAAACATAAAGCACACGGGACAAGGAACTGCCAAAATAAAACAGGAAGTAAACAGGATAAGACAAAAACCTAAACACAACACTCAGTAAAAACAGGAAGTGAAGCTAAACACAAAAAAGGGCACAAAACAGACACAGGTACACCGACACGGGAAGAAACGAACAAAGGGAAAGCAGAATAACGCACAAATAACTTTAACCAAAATCAGAATACAAAACTACCACAAACCAAAAATCTCAACTTAAAAAAGCAACAAAAACAGAACCTCATACACAAAACACAAAACACTGGGCCGTGAGGACCCTAACAATAAACCCTCTCTATGAACTGTGGGTGCAGACGTGATGTGGGCTGAGGTCAGCTGATCTGTTGGGATGCTTAAACTGAGTTTTAAACTTTTAAGTTCTTCAAGAAAATTTAAGTTCAGCCAAACTTTTAAACTCAGTGGACCTCCGGCTGCAACTAAGAGACTGAAACACATAATTACTAGCCAAGAAATGAACGAGCAACATGAAAAAAATTTTAATAATAGCATCAGAAACTGTTGTTTTGCCTTAGTTATACTTTTAAAACCTTTTCTTTGTCTTACTTTTCTAAGTATGCCTCATGACTGTACTGCAGCCACACAGCATCTCGTCCATGGAGCTGCTCTAGCTGCGATCCTGTGCCATCTCTAGTTCATCAAGATTAAAAGTTCATTGACTCAAAAATATTTCTGGGCTGAAAGGTGTGTTTGTGTTTTATTTATGAGCAGCTAAGAGGCTGCTGCAGGGCATCCCCATTAGCACAGTGCTGAATATGTTGCTGATCCACATAAACACGCAGGGATTCAAACAACACAGGAAGAAAGAGCCAGGAACAAAGAGCAGGAGTGAGGGTGAAAGATGAAGGGTGCAGGTGAGAAGGAGGTTAATAAGGAGGTGGAGGAGGGAGAGGAAGGTCACGAGGTGAAGTGGAAGCGAAGCTACTTGACAGCAGGGGAATATTCCAGCTTACAGAGAAGTCACAAGGGACTCATGCAACCACTCAGCACAAGGTGTGTGTGTCTCTGTGCAGCACACACACACACACACACCTCCCTGAAGATTACTTTCTTTGTCCCGCAGTCGCTCACATGCGTGCAGAAACTGCACACGCCCCACTCTGTGATTGATTGGCGCTGGCACACAGTTCGCCACTTTACATCAAAATCATGACTGCAGGGAATCTGAATCAGGAAATCCGGCTGCTTGCTGAAAGCACTGAATGTACAGGAGACATTTTAGCTGCTATTGGCTGAACTATCACAGCTCTGTAATTCATAAACTACTGAGCAGTGTGAGGCTGGAGGTAACGCTCGGGTCGAATGTTGAGACTCCGCAGGAATAAAAATCAATGCAGAACCAACTTTTGAATCTTTGTGTAATTCTGGCAAATCTTTCCCATCTGAGTTTGCAAAAACTGCATTCTTCAGTCCGCAGCTGGAACAGGTCTGAGTGTGTGATAAAGCAACAAAACAACATTTATTTGGCACACAGCTGCAAATAAAGTAATCATTGTGCTAATATTTGGAAATTATTTGGAAACAAATGAGCAGCTTAGGGCTGTTGGAGTCTCTCTGTTTGCAGCTCTTCTGTCTAAAATTAAATGACTAGAATTTAATTTTCTTAAATGACAGCATGCGTCTGTGGTAAACTGAAGCATCTCAGCAACTATTTCAATAGTGCAACAAAATCTGGACACAATATATGTCATAATTATTATGGAAGATCTTAGATGCATCTGCCCTCGTGCTTTGAGTAACATTTTAACTACTTTTTTGAACTCACACACAGTTTTTTGCAGGTCGAACATGTTCTTTTAAAAATAATTTTGACTTAATTTTACTTGAACCCATTCCAACAACTTTTAACAGAAAAATTTAACAAGAAAATTTGCAGAAATGTTCATTTTAAATGTAATATTTTTATTCTCCCTGCTGAAACATGCTGATGAGCAGTGACGTCAGCCACGCTGCTGCTGTACTCTGGAAACTCCGTCCACAGCCGGGGAGGGACGGCGAAGCTTGGATGGCTGACGCCAGCGTCTCTTAGCCAGAGGATAGAGCAGAAGGCCGAGGTGCAGTGACGCTCCCTGAAGGTGCAATTAGTGAGTCGCTACAGGAACAACACCAGACAGGGTTCCTCCTCTGAAGCAGAACATTGTTACAGTAATTAATAACTCAGTGGCGTCACTGCGGCTTCAGCTCAGCAACAGCAGTAACGACAACAAGGAGAGCGCAGGGCAGGAAAAGCACAACAGGCGGGTGTGCTTTCTAGGAAGGTGTGTGTTAATTACAGCAACAGTTTCCTCACTTTTTATAAATGCTGCAGAAAACAATCTCTGCTTTCTCTCTCTTATGAATCCAGCGATCACATGACGTGTTTCTGTCACATGATGCCTGAAGCTACATTATTCACACAGTTTTGGCAAAGCATGAAACAAAAAGCCTGAAATGGCTCCTCCATCAGTGACACACGGAAGCTATAAAAGCTGCGTTCATGCATTCGGACCCATAGCACGACTAAAAACACTAAACAAAAGTACCAACAGCGAGTGAAAGTCCTGCATTCATAATCTCACCTGAATAAAAGCAGAAGCTCGAGCTGCGCGCCACGCGTCATGAGTTAAATCCTAAAATCTTGAAGTCAAATAAATTTCAGCAAAAATGAGATGAATTATAAAAATACTTTTACTCTTATGATATCATTTTTTTATATATAATTAATGTCAGGAGAATTTCATGAAGTAATGAGAAGGTTGTAAGTGAAGTGCAGCTTTATTAGAACTTGCAAGTGTGGAGCAGTCACCACACACTCTACCAGAAGGATGGAGTGTTCATCAGCTTTTACACAGTTTACATATCATATTGATTTCAGGGCAAAAGAGAAACTGTTCCTTTTCCTGGTACTTTCCACACATGCTGACTGTTAGCACGTTTCTCTGTGAAATGTAACAAAACGTTTCAGACATGCTCTCGTTATTTTTAGCAGACTGACCTTAAGCCTTGGTGTGTGCGCGCTCAGATCAGTAGCTTACAGCTCTCTGCCAGCTTTTAGTCAACTTCCTCTTTTCTGTGTCTCATTTACAAAAATACCTTCCAGCAACTGCTGACTTCTCAGTACACTAGTCAGAAGCAAACTGCATGTTTTCTTTCTTAGTACTGAAGGATTACTGTAACAGTGATCATACTGTAATACAATTAACTGTAAAACATGTGATTAGCATAAAAGATTAATACTTTTAGCTAAATTTTCCTATCAATTAACTATTAATTGTGAAGTAAAGTAACTAGTAACTAACTATCAAAGGCCTAGGTGCACACCTGACATTAAGTAAGTACAGCTAATAATTGTATGACATTTATAAACTATATGAATAATTAGAGTAATGAGTTAGTTTAAAGCACTGAGTTAAATCGTTGGCTGATTGGCTCTGCGGTGTGGGAACGCTGACTCGGCTTAAACTCGGATTCATACCTTTTCCTGGCTGGAATGTTCTGCAGGTGTCCTGACCGCGTACATAACCATAAGCCCGCCAGTGTAAATAATCACATTAACGTTAGCTTTGCCAACACTTTGGACCACCTGATGAACTGCGTGGGATCAGGTCCAGCTCAGAGTCGATGCAGTTATGCTGACACTTATGCTTGGCACCTGAAACCTTGTAAATTATTATAAAAATAAATAGTTTGAAGATACAAAGAGTTTTATTCTTGTTTTGCAGGGATCAGGGATGGTTGTGGAAAACAGAGGGGCTGAGTGTGTGGGAGCACCATTGTTACCCTTTGGTGACTTATTATGGTCTGTTTTATATTCTTCTTCTCTCGTGTTCACTTGTTGTTTTTAAGGTTGAGGCACCTAAACTGCTTAATTTGGTCTCCTCACTAAAACAGAGCCTTTGACAGTGTTTACCACATGCAGCAGCTTCTCTGACTCCATCAAGAAGACCAATGATGGCGTCTACAGCAGAGATTTTACTTGCATTTGTTCAACTGCAAGAGGTCGCAGGCTCAACATTTTTCTGCTGATCTGATGAGCTGAAAGCAGCATTTTATTCAGAGGAGGTTCCTCTTCCTCGGAGCTGATCAAAATCAAAGTCAGTTCTGAAGTCCAAACCAAAACTGAAGGAGAGTTTGTGCAAAAACATCCCAACATTTCTGCACAGCACGAGACAGTGGAGCAAAGAGCAGGTTACTGCACGGCACAAAGCATTTTCACGAATATGATCAAAACAAATTAAACATGAATTTCTCCCATAGGCAGGTGATCTGCATTCGTTTGTCGTGTCAGACAGGCTGGGAAGTGTGCAACGACCTTTTCAGCTGATGTAAGACTGATGAAGGGGGAGATTAAATGCTTTCCTCTGGGATTAAACCTCAGGATCCAGCTCCCACAGCTGCAGGCATGATATTGGGTTTAAAGTCTTGGAGCTCGTTGTTTTTACGTTTCATTGTTTCCACCAATCACTCCACTCTTACCCAGTAACACGAGAGATACTTCAATCCCTTGATCTTAACAAGAAAGCCTCATTCAATTCAATTCAATTCAATTCAATTCAATTCAGTGTTATTTATTTAGCACCTAATCACAGCAAATAGGTGATTTACATTGTAGGTAAAGACCCTATAATCATTACAGAGAAAACCTCAACAGTCAAAACGAGCCCCTATGAGCAAGCACTTGGCGACAGTGGGAAGGAAAAACTCCCTTTTAACAGGAAGAAGCCTCCAGCAGAACCAGGCTCAGGGAGGGGCAGTCATCTGCTGCGATAGGCTGTGGAAGAGAGCCAGAGATTAATAATAACTAATGAGGGTGGGTTACCCTAACCCTAACCCTTGTAGGTAACCCTAGCCTGACCCTAACCCTTCCCCCTTCTGAGCATCTCTTCTTCGTGTGTTTGTTCACTTTGGTCAGAACCCAAAACATGACTCTTAAACTGAAGTCTTTTAAGGAGTTCAGGTTAAACCACTCATCAGTTTATCATCTCTTTAGGAGCTGTTTTCCTGTTTGTTGTGTCTGGATAAAAATCAAATCCATTAAAAAAGAATTAGCTGAGTGGGAAAGAGTTCTCTTAACCTTAAAGGTTGGCCCTAAAGTCTTGATCGTATCTTCATTCTTGGACTCTGGTAACAAAAGAATCCTCCTCTATCTGATGACGGTCTCGATGTGGTCCTCTCAGTTTTTCCTGAAACACACTGATGTCACTTTCAGCTCTCTGGGATTTCTTGAGCATATTCTGACCTCACTGTCTGAAGCTTTGTCCATGTTTAATAAGCATTTAAAACGTCAGCAAACGCAGATCCAACGAGGAATGACTGAGGACGTCCGGATCACTGCAGCTCGTCTCCTCCGCTGAACTCAGACGTGTTAATGCTCCTTCAGGAGACTGTAAACCTCATAACGCCATTAATGTTCAATGCATTTCCTCTCGATTAATATTTTAATATTTTCAGTCCATATTCATACTGCAGCCCTATATTCTGGGCTCCAAACCTGTGCTGGCCTGGACTCGGCACATTGGAGTGCATTGCTGTCTCAGACACAAGGGCTCGGGAAACAGCAGTGAGCTTTAACTTTGAAAGGAAACCAGCCATAATCTGAGTGCTGCCCACTCAGCATCCTCACAGCATACATTACAGTGTTTTATCTGACACACAGATTCAAACTTCAGATAATTGAGTGAAAACCTTACAGTTACAGCTAACCTGTGAGATAACAATCAATGTGAACTTCTGAGTCTTTTTTCTTTGTTTGAGTTGAGTGCAGCCTCCTCGAGCTGCAGTAAATAACAGCCTAAAATTAGTTTGCAATAAATGTGCTGAAACGCTTTAAAGGTCGTAGTTCAGCCTTCAGATTTCAGGCTCCTGAATTTTAATAACCTCTTCTCTCAGTCATTTATATTCAGGAGAATTCATTTTTGCTTATTTATCATCAGCTTTCCTGACAAGTGTGTCCGGTTTGGACCTTTCTGCCACACTGGTGCTGTTAAAGAAGGAAGTGACAGAGTGAGGCAGCCAAAGTGGATAATAACCTTAATTTTTCTTGCTTCCTAGGTTGTCCAATTGGAGGGCTCCCTCCTGCGGCTCCCTGCTGACTGATAACAAGCACCGCGTACTGGTCTGGGAGCTTCATGAGTGTGTGCTCATAACCACCGCTCCACCTCTGTGTGCGCGTGTGGCACCATGCTGTGGACAGTGCTGCTAGCGCTGCTGGTGCTTCTGCTGCTGCAGACTCAGCTGTCTGTGTGCTTAAGGGAATTACGCACTGGGGGTTCCAGTTCTTCCCCCCATCATCCTCTTCCTCCTCTTACAATGCTACCCAGCAGCGGCTGCCGGGAGCTATTATCATCGGCGTGCGGAAAGGTGGCACCAGAGCCCTGCTCGAGATGCTCAACCTGCACCCAGACGTGGAAGTGGCAAAGGCTGAGGTAAAAACTGTCACTGATGTCTCCGTCACAGGCGGGGGGAGAAGATTTACTTGGGTTGCACTTAAGTGTTCTTCAGTGTTTCACCTCCTGTTGCTCTGGACTTCACTTCCACCACATTTCAGCATAAAATGGGTTAAACTGGGATAAAACGTTCCCTTTAGGACGGACGTCTCTTTTCTTTCAAATATATCTCATTTCCCTCCAAATGCATTTTTATATATTACAAAAAGTACATTTTTTTGTCTTTTGCATCACCCTTCTCCTTATATATATTATTATATACTTGTATATCCTTCAGACACTGTAGTGAAGAACCCTACCCTACCCTAACCCTAAACCCTAACCCCTAACCCTAACCCCTAACCCCTAACATCAATATGCCTCAAAACCACTTGATTTTGATGCTGTTCAGAAACCTCCAGGAGTCTGCAGGATTTTGTATTTAGGCCATTGGGTGGCCATGGAAAATTTAAAAAGTCCATCAAAATTAATACCATAGTACTTAAAATATTGTTGAAAATTCAGAGAGTAATAATGACTGTGGGCAGAAGGTCTGCATCTAAGAATATGTATTAGGAGACTCTGATAATGTAGAGCTGCACTGAAGCACAAAATTCAATCTCAAGGTAATGGAGCTAAGGAAATGCCCCGGGTGCAGATATATACTGTAAAACTGGAAATATGTGTGCATGCAGGGAGCTGGAGATGCAACCCAGGTAAGACAGAGAGGGGTTAGAGGCGGTCAGTCATCACATGCAGAGTTTAGTTCAGGCCAAACACGTACTGCAGCTTCTTCAGTGCAGAAAGAACAGAAGACACCAGAGCAAAGACACTTCTGCTTCTGTGTAGTTTGTTGTGTACTCTGTAAGTATGATGAATGATGACGGGCCTGTCCTGGAGAGCTGCACAGAGACAGATCCTAATCAGGAGAGTTTAAGATGAGGACGATGAAGTTAGAAAGCTGGTAGATTGGTTCTGGAAGAATAGATTGGCTTAGACAGGACGGGGACTAAATGGAAGGGCTGAAGTTTTCTTTCGATCTTAAAAAGGTTTCAAAATAATTATATGTCTCTATTCTTCAAAAGAACTGGGTCAGCAAGTGGGACAAAATGAATGAAAACCTTTTTTTCTTCATTTGCATCACTAAATACCTTCTGGATCTTCTGACAGGTGCACTATTTCAACGTGGAGGAGCACTACCGAAGAGGTGTGGCCTGGTACCGAGCTCAGATGCCCTTCACCCTCCCAGGTCAGCTGACAGTGGAAAAGACACCAGGCTACTTTGCAGCTCCTCAGGTTCCCGCACGAGTGTGGGACATGAACCCCGCTGTCCGTCTGCTGCTCATCGTCCGGGACCCAGCCGAGAGGCTGATCTCTGACTACACCCAGGTTCTGCACAACCGCCTGACACGACAGAAGCCCTACCAGCCCCTGGAGGAGCTCCTGCTCTACAAGGGCCACATTGATCCTGGATACAAGGCCCTGCAGAGGAGCCTCTATCACCAGCACCTCGCCCGCTGGCTGGAGGTCTTCCCCAGGGAGCAGATCCACGTGGTGGACGGCGATGCCCTTATTCAGGATCCCTTCCCCGAGCTGAGAAAGGCAGAGAGGTTTCTGGACCTGCCCCCCAGGATCAACCCGAGCAACTTCTACTACAACGCCACCAAGGGCTTCTACTGCCTCCTGTCGGCCGGACATGACAAGTGCCTGGACGAGTCCAAAGGCAGGCCTCACGCTCCACTGAGCAGCCAAGCCTTGAAGAAGCTTTGTCGGTACTTCAGAAAGCCCAACAAGTTATTCTTTGAAATGGTGGGGAGGTCGTTCTCCTGGTGCTGAGTCGCTGTGAAGAGGAACAGTGGAGATAAAGAGCAGTGCTGACACATTCAGGGACACAAAGCTGTGTTTTTAGATGAGTGGGAACATTTTGGTTCAGTTAAAGTTAAAAACAGTCTTTTTGTCGATACCTTCTCAGGTATACATGTGGCCATCACGTGCAGCACACGCAGAGAACCTGCGGCCGACGTAAACCTTTGCGTGACTGCGCTGGTGCCTCCGGGGAAAACTGCACTTCCACAAACAGCCGTGCCAAACCCAAGTGTGGAGCTGGAGGGACTGCCTGTTAGCTCTCACGTGTGGACCTTTGAGAGAACACGAAGACTCTGATCTGATGTAGAAATAGAAGAAAAAGACGGTTGCATTGATTCATTGTTGCACTATGAACTCTAATTGCATAAAAGGTCAATCAAGGTTCAACAGGAAACGACTCCTTGGTTTGATTTTTCTGAGCAGCTGTAAAACTTTTGTGTTAGTAAGCATTTTAGTCGTCATGGTTACTTTTTTGCTATTTTACTGACCACATGCTGTTTGAGAGGCTCACTGAAAACTTGCTCTGCTTTCTTTTTATGCTTAAGGCCAGCATCGTGCTATCGCTAGCTTGTGTTATATTTTTAAAGATGCCCTTGTAATAAACGTCTTCAGTCCTACAGTCTTTTCCCTGAACTCCAGCTATGAGGGCTAAAGGGATTTAAAGTGTCACACATAAAGACGCAGTGATATAATCTCACTGACAGGCCTCTCTGGAAGCACCTCTCCCTCAAAGTGGAT
The DNA here is from genome assembly GCA_024447675.2 of Pterophyllum scalare. NCBI lineage: Eukaryota > Metazoa > Chordata > Actinopteri > Cichliformes > Cichlidae > Pterophyllum > Pterophyllum scalare. Next base: position 18,392 of record JAMQGT020011989.1, read on the forward strand.
GAAGATGTTCTCTGTCAGCGTCTATTGAACATGTTCTTTATATCGCAGATCAAAGCAGGTCTGCGTTTCTTTTCATCATTTAGTTCTGTTAGTTCTTAGGTGTTATCTCCATCACCTCCACCACACCTGCGCTTCATTCAAAGCTGAATGGTTTTCTCCCCTTAACCCAGTTCATCTGGGAGGACTTAAAAAGGTCATGACATCAATACATGAAATTTAAGCCTTTAACCCAGACATGCCTTTAGTCTGATGCCAGACTGATGAACTCTAGAGAAGGTGTAAGATTAAATCAAGTTAAATGGGACCATTATTTCAAACTAAAAGCTGTTAAAGTATCTTTTCTTAATGATAACTGTGTGCCTGCTGCACAACACGTCAGAACAAAACGCCGTTCCACTCTCAGTGTGACAGGAATACAATAAAAGTCCATCTCTGTCTCTACAGGTACAGTCTACACAAACGCGCCTCCTACAGCTAATTGTGTGCCTTCGACGCAGCTCTGTGTGGCTTCACTAGCAGGTGCTAAAAGGTTTACTGACAGTGAAGATGGCAGGAAAAAAAGAGGCAAGAAAAGCAAAGTGATAAGCCAGAGGCTGCAGTTTGGGAAAACTGAGGATTGACAGCAGCTCCCGGGCCTGGAAGAGCTCCCTGGTATCCCTGGAGAGGGAGGATGGATGGGGCACAGAAACAAAAGGAGTGGGGCAGGTGGGCAGCGTTTGGGGTGTGGTTCCTCCCCTGAATGTCCCATTTACAAGCACCAAAAGGGCGCATGTATGGTCCAGTATTAGGCTGCATCATCAGGAGCTCTGAGCGGTGGATAACAGCATCAAAGACGCAAAGTTGGTTTTTAGGGCTGCTTGTGTTTAGCTGCCTGATGTGCTGCCCTGGGCGTGGCCTTCCTCGCCCTCTGTGAGCCGCACTGGATGAGTGGATGCACGAAGGATGGAAAAAACCAGTTAGTACATGAAATGAGTGTTTTCTTTGATAATGTTTTAGAGTTTTACCCAATAAACTGCTGCTTTCTGCAGCTCAACTCACGATCAGAGCAGCGACACTGATCACTGAACCAAAACAATGATTCAGTAAATCCTCTGCTTTCAAAAGGCAGAGAGGAACAGCAAAGGGGGATTTCACTGTACGTCTTAGTGCCGAGTTCATTTCCACTGCTGTTTACTGTAGCTTTAAACTGTCTGTGTAGTTTCTCAGCTTTCCCTGCTTTTCTCTTTGCGACTCTGTTGTCTTCTGTCAGTCACATCACAGCTGATACTGTGGCAAATCCTTCCTTCAAAATATCGTGAGGAACTGCTTTTTCTGTGTCCCTGTTTCACTTTATTCAAGAGAAAAAAGCAGAATCCTTCGTTCTTTGTTAGTCGCAGGCGTGAGGCGCTGCACAAACCATTTCAGGAATTCACAGGTTGAATCATAACTCGTGTTATATTTGAAAGATATCAAAACTAGTCGGAATTTCTGAATTCTTAGCATGCGCGCTGTCGCTGCTTTGAGTGGTGCATTTCAGGCATCTCAGCGCGCTGCAGAATATAATGGGAGCTGAAGGTTGACCTCTGGCTGTCACACTCCCACCGACCTCAAGAGAAAACCGTAAAGAAGGAGACAAAGGCAGATGTAAGAATAAACAAATGCTTTTTGCTCTTTGAAGATGTGAGGCAGCTCCGTCTTTCATGTGCTCCCTCAGAGGCCCACACTCATGTGGACAATACAGCTGATGTCGCTCTCAATCACAGACGTCTTTGCTTCACGCGCTGCCGTTCCTGAGTTTGCTGCTGCTTCGGAATCAGCTTTTTCTTCACCTGAACGTCTCAACATCAGCTTTATCTGACGGGCAGGGTAAGGCTCGTCTGCAGGGAGAGTTTCTTTGCAGACGTTCTACAGTAAGAGCTTTAAGGGTGAAACCTTTGATCCGTCCACCACGTTGCTCCAGGTAAGGCCGCAGTGCCGGAGTCAGCAGAGGCTGAGCTTCAGGGTGCACCTACACATTTCTGCAGAAAATACACTCTTCTTCTGATTGTGTCAGACGAAGGCACCTTTGATGGGACATCATAGCACTTACAATTTCTAGTAAACTGGTTCACGCTGCACATGAAAGGGATCATTTTACACCCTCACACACGCTGTCATCCTCCTGCTATCAGTCACACTCTTTGATGTGTGCAAATATGATGAATTCAAATCTAATTCATTCGTTTTTCTGCGGTTGTAATACTTACGCATGACAGAAAATCCCATCCGGTGTGTTTCAGCACCATGTGGGAACTCCAACATTACAAAAGAGTAAGTATAAATGAAAGCTGCAAATGCACTACAGCAAAAAAAAATTCACTTTGCTCGGGCGTCACAGTTTTCTGACCTAATAAAGACACGAATGTTAGATGAATGCACCACGAGTACAGTCACTGAATGTGTGGCTAATGTCTCTGAGATGGTTGATCATCATTCACAGAGAGGCCAGAACTGTTTCCACTCCAGGAAAGTAGGGACAGGAAGCAGGAACAGACTCTTCATGCCCATCCTCACGGAAAAAAGGATTACACACTGTGTTCTTCAAACAACTGATGAACATAAGTATGTTTCCACTTTTTAAAGTAACAAAGCACAGAAACAGAGCAGTGTTTGACATGGACTTCTGATCAACAATTAGTTTAGTTTAGTTTAGTTTTGTTTAGTTTAGTTTGGTTTAGTTTGGTTGCACATTACATTAAAAGACAATAAATATTATATCAAACATTGTTCGGGGGAGGATAGATGCCTAAAAGGGCCATGAAGAATAAAATCTTCTTTATATTCTTTTTAGTAACAAAGTCAGTGTGGTGCTTCCAAGTTAATTTTTCATCCACCATCACACTTATGTATGAGGGGCCGTTTAGGACATTATTCCTGAAACACTCTCACACACACTACTGAAACGCCTTCCTGTTTAGCCAAAACGCCTTCCTGTTCACTCGAAACGCCTTCCTGTTCATTTGAAACGCCTTCCTGTTCACTGAAACGCGCTCACACACACTACTGAAACGCGCTCACACACACTACTGAAACGCGCTCACACACACTAGTGAAACGCGCTCACACACACTACTGAAACGCGCTCACACACACTACTGAAACGCGCTCACACACACTAGTGAAACGCGCTCACACACACTAGTGAAACGCGCTCACTCACACTACTGAAACGCGCTCACTCACACTACTGAAACGCGCTCACACACACTACTGAAACGCGCTCACACACACTAGTGAAACGCGCTCACACACACTAGTGAAACGCGCTCACACACACTATTGAAACGCGCTCACACACACTACTGAAACGCGCTCACTCACACTACTGAAACGCGCTCACACACACTACTGAAACGCGCTCACACACACTAGTGAAACGCGCTCACACACACTAGTGAAACGCGCTCACACACACTATTGAAACGCGCTCACACACACTACTGAAACGCGCTCACACACACTAGTGAAACGCGCTCACACACACTACTGAAACGCTCTCACACACACTACTGAAACGCGCTCACACACACTACTGAAACGCCTTTCTGTTTAGCCAAAATTACTTTCGTGTTAAAAAAGTTTGACACATCCAATAATCTTCATTCCACTTCATGATTGTGTCCCACTTGTTGTTGATTCTTCACAAAAAATTCAAATTTTGTATCTTTATGTTTGAAGCCTGAAATATGGCAAAAGGTTGAAAAGTTCAAGGGGGCCGAATACTGTCACAAGGCACTGTATGTCAAAAATGATGAGGATTAGATGAAATTTCATTGTAGTAGCGGTATTGTCAGACACACACTTCTCTTCTGATGCAGCTGTCAAGCATGTCCACATTTGTAGTCGCAACAATAGGTTGGTGCCACACAACAGTGTTTAGATGGTCAAAAGGCAAATATATTGTTCACTTAGCCTGCTTGTAGGCTATTAGTAGACATCAGCGTGATGTTAGCCATGTTTTTATTCCTTCACACAACTTCCTGGCTAAACAGGAAGGCGTTTCAATAGTGTGTGTGAGCGCGTTTCACTAGTGTGTGTGAGCGCGTTTCAGTAGTGTGTGTGAGCGCGTTTCAGTAGTGTGTGTGAGCGCGTTTCAGTAGTGTGTGTGAGCGCGTTTCAGTAGTGTGTGTGAGTGCGTTTCACTAGTGTGTGTGAGTGCGTTTCACTAGTGTGTGTGAGAGTGTTTCAGTAGTGTGTGTGAGCGCGTTTCAGTAGTGTGTGTGAGAGTGTTTCAGTAGTGTGTGTGAGCGCGTTTCAGTAGTGTGTGTGAGCGCGTTTCAGTAGTGTGTGTGAGAGTGTTTCAGTAGTGTGTGTGAGCGCGTTTCACTAGTGTGTGTGAGCGCGTTTCACTAGTGTGTGTGAGAGCTTTCAGGAATAATGTCCTAAACGGCACCTCATACTTATGTGTTAAACTTTAGTTGTTTCAGTATTATCTATAAATATTTGAGCTTTTTATATCAATTTACTGGGGGTGGAGATTAGGGGGAGGTGCCACCTAACCCTGCACTCTCATATGGAAACATTATATTTTGTCAAAGTCAAAGTCAAAGTGAACTTTATTGTCAATCAAACCATGAAATAGTAAATTACACAGAAGACTGAAATTTCGTTTCTCCAAACCCCAAATGTGCAGTATTAAAAAAAAAGTCACATAACTGAGTATAAACACTGAAGCATAGATGAAACATAAAACACTACTAGACATAAAATTGAAATAAATATCAACAGATCACCCAACATAAGACAGGCAGCAGGGATACAGTTTCCAGGCTAACACAGTGCAGCTTTTCTGATCAACTAATTGTTTTATATTTTGTTAGCAGTTGCTGTTAAATGCTCCCATTATTCCCAAACCTTTTAAAAAGGACTTGCTGTTCAAAGATGATGCTTAGTTTTTATATTCATCAAGCTACCATGAACTGCCGCACAGACTGTGAATCCCACCGTTGATGCTCTGTTTGATTTACCTCTGCCGACACCCAGAGATGTTTCTGGCTTTGAGTAAAAATGTGACAGCAGGACTGTGAGCACCTTCTTCACCTCAGACTGAGCTGAGAATTGTATTCTTTCCAAAGCACAACTGCACTTAATACAGCATCATGGGGTTTACATTTGTATGACAAGAATATGGAAAGCATTTTTCTCAGAAAGCATGCTAACAGAAACAAGTGCAGATGTGCATTTAATAGAGTCTGACTGATTTGCTCTGTTCCACATGGTTCGGTCTTGCAGCCGGTTCATTTGGGCCTGATGACGAGCAAAAATAATAAATTACGGTGACTCAGAGTGACTCTTTCAGATTGTTCATGTAAAGAAAAGAAGAAAAGTGCCTGAGTACATTAGAGAACTTTCTGCAAAGGTCAGCCCTGTTAGCGATGTAATAAGATCCTCACTGTCAGTGTGAGGCTGTGAGCAACATGTGTCATCATTGCAGAGCCATTACACCTCTGAGTCAGACATGAGTAAACAAAACTTTAGAAGTATCTGTGATTTTTTTTTTCAATAAATCGGCTTTCTGTTCCTGTCACCCAGAGAGACGATTGTGCGTCTGCTGTCTCGTCACTTGTCTCTTCCATGTAATTTGCAGTTCAAAAGATATTATCTGACACTTCAGCCTGTGGGGACTGCAAAAGAAATAATGAGATGAGCATGACACCGAGGTGCTGCGGGGATTCAAAACATAAAAACTAGCTTTTCATAAGGGATTATAAAAAAACTGCAAAAAGATGGAGGGTTTTTTTTAAAAATGATTTTGTAAATACGGAGCTTTCTCAGTTTAGCTGGAGACAGAAGGAAAACTCAGAGTGAGATAGAAAAGCTGGACGTAGCTTCTGAGTTTGAAAGAAGTGCCGTACTCCTGCATTCCCTGTGGACACCTCTATTCTACGAAGCCACTGACTGATTTAATGCGACAGAGTTTATTTTGTACATTATGGTGTCTGTGAGAGTCAAAAGAGGAGGAAAAAGCAGAATATGGTGGTGCAGTGTCGTCAGGTTCTCAGTTAAAGCCGCCCATTAATCATTATGTGATGACACCAGGAGAGTGATAACTCAGGGCTTCCTATCGAGACTTCACTAAGTGGGTGATGTCACCCTGGTTACATTCATCTACCATCCATAGGGAAGCAGCTATCCTGGCTCTCCTTTCACGGGTCTCATATGGTTCTGTTAGAAGCTAATTATACACCATGATTCATTGGTTTTCAACACTAACTTGAAGTAATGATTTTCTGTATGATGTTATCAGTCTGTCACATTGGTTTGGTTATTTCTTCATGCATGGCTCTCTTTAAGGTGGGTTGAGCTTCGGACTTGGACTCGGCCACTGCAGCACCTTGATTCTTTCTTTTTTTTCAGCCATTCTGTTGTAGATTAACTGGTGTGCTTGTGGCGACACTGTGGAGAAAGCTCTGGCCTGTTTCTGATAACTGGGAGGATCATCAGCTAATGCAGCTCATCTGTGTCTTCCAGGCTATGAAACATGGCTCAGATAAACTGCTCGGTCTCTCTCTTCCATCCCACATTGCAACTCACTGGTGACATTAGTCTCTCATCAGACTAGGTTCAATAAATGACTTTTTATTCAAGTAAACCTCTTGTGTGGACTCCCTCTTTGTCATTTTGAGCAAGTGTGTGACAACTGGGGGCTCATCCGGGACCTCTCACAAGAAGTAGTGAATTTCCAAAGCCGACCTCAGGCACGCCTTTGTCCACACCTCATCAGGTGTAGGCAATCAGCAGAGGGGTGTAACATTAGCTATCAAGACAGGTGGCCTTACATTTGACCCTATTTTGGTGTACAGAGGAGTTCATGGTCAGCAGTAACTGCAAGGTGCCCAGGTCCTGTGGCTGCAACATGAGTCAAAATCCTCACCCCTCCCTCATCCATCCTGACAGTAGACATGAGGTGTTTGTGCTGATATGCAGTGTTTGGTTTTCACCCACCGTGGTGTTGTGCGTGATGACCACACATCTCCAGTTTGGTTGTGTCTTTCCAAAGGACATCGTTCCAGAAGTTTTGCAAACCTAAACATGTTACCATGTTCTTTTTAGAGAGGAGAGGCTTTCTCCTGGCAACACAACAAACCATCCGGTTCAATATTTTTCTAATTGTGCTCTCATGAACTTTAACATGCTAACCGTGGGGTCTGAGATGTCACTCTTTGGTTGTCTCACTGTGAGGTGAATTTGCTGGGACACCCTCTCCTGGGAGTGTGTTAACTCACACCTGAAAGCTCCAAACCAGCAAACTGCCAAAACTTTTACGAGGTGATCTATTAATCAGACGACGCATTTGATTAGCAGCAACTGCTGCTTTTAGTTTCTGATGTAGTTTTAAGTCACTTGGACACAGTCATCAGTCTGAATGGCCGAGCATGCTCAATTTGCTCGTCTAGCTCTCACCAAAGAAGCAGAGAGGTACTTTCAATAAACCAATAGTGTATCTGTCATGCTTTGAGCAGTAATGAGTTCCCAGGCTCAGGTTTGGACCTGAGGCAGCTCCTGACAGAAGCTTAGGCAGAGGTTTGCACTCAGACGGTAACAGAGTAGAGGAGCAATCGAGAGTCAGAGCAGCATCTCAGAATTAAATGAACACATAAGAATGAGAGAAAGAACAATGGTGAGATGCTGAGCACGAATACTTAGAGGCTGACTGAAGAATTTGGGGAATGTGAGGTGATTATGGTGGACCGGGAATTTGGAACAGAAGTCTGAGGACATCTGGTGGATGAATGGGGTATGACAGGAGGCAGGAGAGGCAGATCAGAGGTACTATGATGGTACTGTTGTGAGCAAAAAGTAAAAAAACATAGTCATAGTTTTCCTCCTGTCACAGTTTTAATTTTTAATTTTTCTGTAGTCTAGGAAAATGTTTCCTGATAAGAGGGGTGTGTGCTCCTCCAGAGGAGCTGAACGCTGTCAGTCACTGGTTTAACTCCACAGCAGGATCCCGTTTGAGACTCTTTTATGGTTACTACAGAAATACATTTTATTGAGATATTTCCCTTTTAGTTAAAACGATGATGAGACATCACCAAAGACGACTCATACAGGACGTGTAGGGCTTCATTTTCAGTAAGAAGGTCAGATAAATACTTCCAATGAATACTGACTGCAGTGTGAATGATGCTGTCATTTAAAAAGCTGTCCTGTTAGTGGATCCTTTGAAAGTTGAAGCTCAAAGTTTTTTCATAATCATCTGAAAACAGCAGCCCTGCTGCCCTTCAGAACCACTGCAGCACAAATGAAGCAGGAGCAAGCGTGTGAAACCAAGTCTTTATTAAGACATGGGAATAAATCTGAAGTCTAATCATGATTTATTCAGGAAAAGGAAAAACAAACGGTCCTCCTTCAGGTTGGTAAGGACCTGCAAATTTTGCAGACAGCCGCCCACAGCACAGTTGATCACAGCCTGGGCCAAATTTAGACCATTACAAAGAACTGATCTGGAAAAGTGGCACCGGTGACTGTGGAGGTGATTTGATGACAGTGACTTCATCGTTGTGTTCAAGAAACCGCTCAGATTATCTGAGTTTCGTGACATGGAGTGTTATCCTGCTGGAGGCAGCCATCAGAAGATAAGCACGCTGTGATCATAAAGGACGTAGCCGGCACCGATACTCAGGCTGTGGCGTTTAAATGATGATGCAGAAACTGAATATCTTCTCAGTCTTCTGTTTTGGTGAGCCTGTGTGAACTGTACCCTCAGTCTCCTGTGACAGTCACTGTGGTCTTCTGCTGCTACAGCACATCTGCTTCAAGGGCCAGTGTGTTATGAATTGAGGGATGCTCTTCTGCATGCCTTGGTTGTGATGAGTGGATACTTGAGTTGCTGTCACCTTCCTGTCAGCTCAAAGCAGCTGACCTCTGACAGCAACAAAACATTTTCTCCCCAAAAGCTGCGGCTCACCGGATATTTACTCTTTTGTCGACCCCTTTCTGTGACCCTCACAGATGGCTGTGAAAATCCCTCCTGAAACCAGCCCATCTCACACCAACAGCCACGCCACGTTCAGTCACCTCAATGGCCTTTCGTCTTCATCCTGATGCTGCTTGAACTTCAGCAGGAAATCTTGACCATGTCTACATGCTTAAATACATGAAGTTGCTGGTATGTGATTATGTATTTGCATCAACAAGCAGGTGAACAGATTTTCCTATTTAAGTAGTCAGTGAGTATATGACTAATTAATTGAAACACGCTAATTAGGATGAGTTGGAAAATTGTTACAGTACTTGACAAACTGCCTTTTCTTAACCCACGACCATGTTTTTAGTTTGAAGCTACAGATCTGGCTCACTGTAGGGGAAAATATTATCCCTATCAATTTAAATGTTTAAAAAGCTTGTTTAATAAGCACCAACTGTAATTGGCAAAAGCTGGTGGCTCCCCCTTCTGGCATGTGCAAGTCTGACCCTGTGGTGAGACCGCTGAGGAGTCAGAAGTCAAAAATATAACCTGCTGTGCAGACTACCTGACTTTTGTTTTTATGTAAACATGAATATGTGTATATATACATTTCTCTACATTTTTAATCGAGCAGCTGGCCCCTTTTTTTTCACCCCTCTGGAGTTTCCAAACTACTGTAAGTGAAAGTGAAAACACATCTGTAGCTTTGCTCGTGTTGCAGCGTCACACAAAATACAATTCTTTATAAATGAGTTGAGGTTTCAAACCAAAGCAGAGAACATGCCAACGGTGTTTATTCAAAGATAAAATGGGCAAAGTCATTTCCCTGAACACAGCTTTTAAAAAAAGGCTCCAATCTCCGTACTTCAAAAAACGTAAAAGACTTTTAGAAGGGGACAGTTTTTAAGTATGCCTAAATACTTGGGTAGTGCAGGCAAATGCTTTCATCAGTTATCCTCTACTCATCTTGTCTGGGTACCAGCTGTACCCAGGGCTGATATGTAGCTGACAAATGGCAGGATGTGAGTTCCACAGTGAGGCAATAAGTTTACAGTGTTTCCCAATTAGCTGAGGATCACACTGTCCACATGGACTTTCAAGTTTAACACACTGTTTTCACTGCTGTAAACATGAAGACAAACACTGTAGCAGGCGGTTACAACACGTTGCTTTCAATATTTCATTCTGACGTTTTAAAAAAAAGTAACTTTTCATACATCACTATGCTTGTGCAGTTCAAAGAAATTTACATTAATTCAAAAGAAAAAAGCACCATTTTACCATTTAGCTGTTAGCCAATTTACTATCAAAACAGAAAATAAAAGAAATCTTCTTAAAAATGTGTCATAGTAAATATTTTAACTTCAGAGAAAATAACCACAAACAAGATCTTTTTTATAAAAAACAGTTTAACAATTTGTTTTTCAGTATAAAACATTACACAGAGCCAGGCCAATCAAACAAATTCACTGCCACCATTTCAAATAATCATTAACTCCCCAGTCAAACGTTCTACATTAACATACAAAGGGTTTACTGTCTTTAAGGGGTTTCTGTACTTTTTTCTAGTTATTGGAAAATATAACAAACACAAAGGCTAACAATCACTCTTCGTTTGCTATAATAATAATAGAAAAGAACAAAGGTCAACTCCTGGTCCAATCAAAGCCCAAGCCCCAAAATTTCTGGTCAACATGGCATCTATGCAGTCTTCTGCTGGCCCTTCTTCCCAATGAGGGATTTGTGAATGTGGGGAATGACACCTGAAAGTGGGGGAGAAAAAAAAAAAAGCATATGAGATGGTGTCTGATCTACAGAAATGGAGCATAAATAATCTGCAAATACAATGCACAATCAGTACACAAAAGCTTGGTAAAATATTATGGATTAATTAGTTTAGGAGACTGCCAGCTCACCTCCTCCAGCAATGGTTGCCTTGATAAGCGAGTCCAACTCTTCATCACCACGGATGGCCAGCTGCAAGTGGCGAGGAGTGATGCGCTTCACTTTCAAGTCTTTGGAGGCATTACCTGCCAACTCTAGTACCTGAAAACAAACATTAGTGCCAACAGCAAAATTAACTCCTCAGAAAATAAAGCTGACATTCAGTGACACCGTTAATTAATCCAAATTACAAAACGGGAGAAATGAGAAGCCTTACTTCAGCGGTGAGGTACTCGAGGATGGCAGCACTGTAAACAGCTGCTGTGGCTCCTACACGACCGTGGCTGGTTGTGCGGGTCTTCAAGTGCCTGTGGATACGACCCACCGGGAACTGTCAGGAAGCAGACACAAGATAGCGGTCTCAATTAAAGAAAGCAAACTCCCTGTGGCTCGTACCACCTGTGGCAAAGCCCCAAACTGCACTGAGATAAGAGGGATGACATTTACCTGCAGCCCAGCTCTCTGGGAGCGCGACACTGCTTTTGCCTTGGCTTTGCCGCTGTCTTTTCCTGCTTTGCCACCAGCCTGCATTGAGTAATTAAACGGGAAACAGAAAGAGAATGAAATCATTAAGTAGAAGCAAAACTAACCACAAAAAAAAAAAGAAAGAAAAGCGCGTGAAACAGCTGTTTGACTTTTGTCACCGGAAAACAAAACTTGAAAAGGAGATCAAAAATGAAAGTTATGGATTAACTTAAAAGAAAGAACACGTCTAATTTAAATAAATCTGAGTTCAGCGCTCAACTCCTCGTGTTATTGTTCGGGTGGTTTACGTTACAAACGCCCGGTTCAACAGTCGTCGCTTTCCCGCCAATCAAAGATAAAACACAAAACAGCAGCGGTAAAGTTAACGGTCTCCGGAAACAGCAAGCACACACACTGATAAAAAAGCAACCCGTTTAACAATATGAATTCCGAGCCAATCTCACAAAAAAAAAACATCAGAACCTGTCAGCGGGTTGCTGGCAGCGACCCCGCGACAAACAAAACAGACGCGCCGCCTCAGGACCGTCAGCGGGCAAGTTTTCATTCAGAAATCTGCACAGACAAAAGTTTGACTCAAAGTCACCCGGGCACAATTAAAGCACAAAGTCGACCGTACTAGTCTCCCACGGTTTACAGACTCCTTAAAAAATTATTCCGCTGCTAACAGCTAACCAGTCGTTAAGCAAATGGACTGGCTAAAGTTAGCTTGCAATTATTGCTAAAGCACCGTCCCGAGGCTACACCGACTCAAAGAGCAGTTTTTTTCTCCTAAATAAGCGCCCTGCCTCTAGGAAAGTATAAATACCTCCAAAACAACTCGCAGCAAACATACGGCGCTTAACACTATTATACTTTTAACAGAAAATCCACACAAGTCGAACTTCTCACGGTAACGTTAATGCTAACGGGTTAGCCGACAGTTAGCTTTCTTAGCAAGCTTGTTAACCACACATTCTGGCCGGATTTCCCCAGTTCAAATTCAAAGCGTCACTTTCTACAACTGCACAGTTGTACAAGAAAAAACGCAGCAACGATCCACGACGACAAGCTGAGCATCAGCCCGAGGTCACATACCATTTTTCCGACTTGTTATTTGATTGTAGCGCTGAGTAGGTTCCAAACAGTTTCGGCTCCCGAAAGCAAAGAAACAATAAACCCTTTCGCAAATCGTTTGCATGCGACACCTCGTGGGAGTCCTGAGAGCCAATCGGAGTTCGCGTTGTTACTTCGAATCTCAGTCTCAGCCAATAGCCTCGCGGTTTGCAGAAATTCCACCCATCCCCCACCCTAAGCTTATCGTGCCTGCCTTTGCGCACGGAACCAACAAGTAGGCGGGACTCTGTGTGTGTGTGGAGTGTCCTTCCAGGGACAGCCGTCCTAAAAACGTGCAAACTACACAACCAGCACGCTGTTGCAGGGATTAACTCAGTGCAATTCAGTACAAGGACACCTATAACTTCTTCACATATATACTCTTGCACTGGCTTCATTTGCGAATTAATTATGGTTGTCGAACGGTTACCAAATGACATGTACTCCGGTGAAAATATACACTGGGTAAATAACCGACGGGCAGATATGGATTGTAAATACAGTATCTCCTCGAATGTCATCTGGAAAGCCGTTACGTTTTATTGACAGACAGGACAAATAGCGAATCAAAACGCACGCCTTCCGACTGATATTTCAAGTGACAGTTGCAGCAGCCAATCGGAGCTCAGTAGTTACAGTCCGGTTGCCTCCGTGAGCTCGGTAACAAGGGGGTGGGGGTCAAAGATACGCAGAGAAAACGGGCTGCTGGTGGCGAAGATGGCGGATGGGGATAGTGGTAGTGAGCGCGGTGGCAGCAGCGGTGGCGGAGGGGGTGGAGGCGGCGGGTTTCAGCATTATCAGCGGGAACCGGAGACCCAGGAACTGGCGTCGAAGCGGCTGGACATTCAGAACAAACGCTTCTACCTTGATGTAAAGCAGAACGCTAAAGGCCGGTTCATCAAAATCGCCGAGGTCGGCGCAGGGGGCTCCAAAAGTCGACTGACCCTCTCTATGTCAGTTGCCGCTGAGTTCCGTGACTACCTGGGGGATTTCATAGAGCACTACGCCCAACTTGGGCCTAGTACCCGGAGCAGATTGCTAGTCATCCGGTGGGGATGACACCGGGCCTAGACGGGCCTTGAAGAGTGAGTTCCTGGTGCGTGAGAACCGAAAATACTACCTCGACCTGAAGGAGAACCAGCGGGGTCGGTTTCTCCGGATCCGACAGACCGTCAACAGAGGCCCCGGTTTCGGAGTTGGAGTGGGTGGCATACCCGGTGCTGGCCTGCAGGCCGGACAAACCATCGCACTCCCGGCCCAAGGCTTAATAGAGTTCCGCGACGCTTTGGCCAAGTTGATAGACGACTACGGGGGAGATGAGGAAGAGGTGGCCGGTGGCGGAGGGGCCGGGGGCTACAGCGAGCTTCCGGAGGGCACCTCAATCATGGTGGACTCGAAGCGGTTCTTCTTTGACGTCGGATCCAACAAGTACGGAGTTTTCTTGCGGGTGAGCGAAGTAAAGCCCAGTTACAGAAACTCTATAACAGTCCCCTTCAAGGCGTGGAGCAAGTTCGGCGGAGCGTTCAGCCGCTACGCCGAGGAAATGAAAGAGATCCAGGAGCGGCACCGGGATAAGATGTACGAGAGGAGAGCCGGAGAGGAGTCGGAGGGAGACGATGTGGACGACGATTGATGGAGAGGGGAGAGGTGGCTATTTGTGATGGAGCTGACAACAAGATGCAAAGCCTGGATATAAACAGAGAAACGGAGAGAGAGCAACGACTATTCTGTGCATGATGAAATGAACTTAAAAATCCGGAGTTAAAAAAAAAAAAAAGTATATTTGACTGAGAAATTACTGTCTATATAAGAGAATCATGTTCTAAAGTTTAGGTGGATGTTATAGCTAATTGAGTGCAGACTGCAGTAGTCAGCTCCTGTATGAGATTCCCCATTGATTTTAAAAAATATATATAAATATATATCTATATATCTCTATATATAGATTGTCAGTGTAATGACCTCACATGTAGCCCAGCAAATTAAGTTTGGCAGAGACACCGCAGTAGGTTACCAGTACCACTTCCTGGTTGACATCCAATGGTAAGAGCTCACCTGGCGCTGACCTGTGGTCTGTGTGATTATGATGATGATGATGATGATAATAAGGAAGTGTGAAACATGTGACATACTCAAACCAGCAGGTGCAGAGTGCCAGTGAGCCAGAGCACCTGCACCGCTCACCATGGATGTGTGTGTTTCTTGTCTAAAGTGACCTGTAATGAACGGCTTGCCCAGACAGACCCACAACACTCAGAGCCACAGTTTCAGCTACATGGGAGGGGGGAGGCCACCCTTGGCATTGCTGGACATCCTCTCAGCCCAGTGAGGTTCCCCGCAAGGTGATCTGTTACAAGCACACGACTCATTTGGATTCTCCAGACAATCCAAATGAGTTCAAATGACCTCCCACCCTTCCCCTCTCCTCATTTTGCACCCTTCCTCGCTCCCTCCTGGGCATCCTTCAGGTGCTGACTTCTTGCTCCAGTAGCTGAATTGCGGTGAGGCCTGCTCACACGTGGCTCGTTGTGTCTCAGGGCTGGCAAGTCCCATGTGTGTTTTTGGGGTATATATCAGCTCTACCTGTGCCTGTGCACCATCCTCAAGAGGTTCTGGGTCCAGATCTGGTCAGCCAGTTGCTGCAGCTGAGCCATCTGTGGGTGGCAACTGATGATGTCTCCTAAGATGCAGGGCCACGTCTGACCCCTGTGACCTTTTTGTCACAGGGGGGGATGCAGTGAGCTCAGGCCTCTAGCACTGGTCACGAATTTAAAAGCTTAATATTGCCGGGCTTGAGCTACAGTCTCGAGGGTATTGACCTTGTTGACTTACTTAGGGTGCACCATTTGGATCCTCTAATCTTGAACTCAGACTATTAACGACTGAAGCAATATTCAGTCTGATTGTAACAAAAATTAGGTGCTTTTGGAAAACAAAGACCCACCACGGGGTGCTGTACCTAAAGGAAAATAAAGAAAAATATATATACTGGAAGAGATTTACGTACTAAAAAAGATCAAGTATAGATAATTATTTTTCAAAAGAGATATATTAAAATATGTCTTAGAAATATGAGATGTTTAATAGATAATGCTGCCTAAAGTGGCTTATTTAAAACACTAAACTTGGATGCAAATGTCCAGGGTGATATTTCATACCTGCTTTTTTCCTAACATGTCTTTTTTTTTTTTCCTTAGAGGAAATTAAAGAGAGTACAACAAATTGATAACAGAGTATGTTATAGCAATTTATAGAAACAACTTCACTGAAGTAGTTTGTCAGCAAACACTCAGCACTCCAGTTCACTTTACAGAGCATCGAGTTGTCCCCTCGTTTCAGTCCACACCTTTTAACCCATGTTTTGTCATGAATTGGCTTTCCATCAGTTGCCATGTGACGCAAACAAACGCCCAAAATCATCGACATTTTGTCTTTAGTGCTCCTTTTTAAAAATATGATCATTTTTGCATGCCTGTTCCTACGGGGAGCTGCCTTGTGTTCTTTTCTTTTGCATATTCTGATTGCTGTATAATGGTATTTATCCATATTTTTGAGAGCGGTTTAAAGTTTTATTTCTGTGTTGCAATAGACAAAAGAAAGTTTACTCCACAGCCTGATTCATTAAAAAAAAAAGGAAAAAAAATAGCCCCCACCTTCCCACAGATGCTGGGAAACGTCACCGTCATCGTCCCGTTTCCTTTGGTGTGTAAAACCTCGTTGAATTTTACTTTACCCACTTCAACACAGCAGAGAAATGCCATATGAAAAAATCAACACCTGGGAGCAATAGTTTTTTCTTTTCTATTAATATGAGTATACTATATATGATATTACACATACGATTGAACTACATCCTTCTTCCTGTACTGTGTTACGTGAAATGGCAGCTGTTTCAGTCATGTGTGTTCTGCTGTAATATTCTACCAAGTTCCTTTCAATGAGAAATAAAAGGTTTTTTGCTCAGGAGGGGCGTCCTGTTTTTAATCCCGACAGCCACAGAGCTTTACTCTCCGCACAAATGAAACAACAGTGTTGTGCTTCTGTTGCTGTGATTATTTCTATGAATGTGTATTCCTCAGTGACGTGCTCCTTTAGCAGCCAACGCTCACTGCCCAGAGAGTATCAGAGACGCTCTCAGACACCCATGAAATGTCCTCACGTTGCTGCACGCGAAACTTGACTTTTAATGAAGTAAGAAAACTATAAAATATTCACATTTTTTAAGAAGCTGTGAGAATCTGGTGCTCCCAATGATGGGAGGATAAAACAAGGTGTCTAATATTTATATTTAAGACTTTATAAATGAAACTTAAAATATGACCTTCAGCAGTGGTGCTCTTCATAGATAGATGGCAGCAGCTCACTGCATTTAGGCATGGAGACGTGGTCAAGATGTTCTGCTGAGGTTCAACCTGAGCTGCAGAATGGAGAAGAAAGGTGATTCAGGTGGCCCTGAACGTGGCCCGGTTGTTGGTGCTTTCAGTGTTTGAGAAGCTGCTGATCTCAGCTCTCGGGTGAAAGTACCTCGATGATGTCAGAGGCTGGGGTGAAAGTAATCCGGGACGGTCCGGTACTGCGTACCACTAAAAGATCTGCACTGGTGCCCAGTACCTGGAAGAGGGGAGCGGCTGTCTGCTGTGAAGCCTTCATTGAGAACCGGTCACAGCTGCACTTTGGGCCAGAATAGATCTGCTAGCAATAAGCAGTCTAAAGCACAATTTAATTAGTTAATAAATTGCTTATTTTTTCTCATTTCAAATTGTTTGTGAACTGTTCGTGCTCTGCTGGAGCCTCAGTTCTCTAGCTTCCCTCCCCTCGGAGCTCGAGGCTTTCGTCAGCAGCCTTTAAAACGTTCACCACTACGTTTAATATCTGTCTGCTCGTTACAAAATATCCCAATTAACAGCAAAGAGAGATTAAGTAATTGTGTTTCATGTTATTCTGCTCACTTTCAACAACATAGCACAGCTCAAAAACACTGCTGATGACCAGAGATTTCATTTGCAATCGCATTCACCTCCAAACACAGTGGTTACCAAGGGGATTGGTGCGTTCGATTTAATGGACTGTGTCATTTTACACAGGTGGTATGTCCTGATTCTTTTAAAATTGTTATTTTCCTTTTCTCTAATATTCCTTGTTTTAATTAATCTAGGGTCGCATAGACATTTTGGGAAGAAGTGGGAAAGAGAGGGAGAAAAAACAAACAAAACCAAAACATGCCAGAACAAAGGATAAATAAATTAAGGGTAACATTATGATCTTATTAGTAGGTTCTCCCATTTCCCCTGTCCTCCCCGGGTCTTTGTTTCCACAGTGGCATTAACTCACCAGCACTGAAATGGAGTTTAGGATTATGGAATATATTTTATTGAAATATTTAAATTGATTTTTATCTATTGCTGATTGTTGTTCCGTTGATATCTGTTATGTGAGAAGATCTAGCCGCTGTTTTCCTGTTTTTCCAGTTAAGCAGGTGATAGTCAGGGCCACAAGCAGCGGTGTGTGGGCAGTAAGCAGACAGAGGGGGAGGACGGGATGTTGTGGCCAAAGGTTTGAGGAAGTGTGGTCAATATTTATTTCCAGAAGTTTTGGACCTGTGGGCAGAGCCAGAATGCGTGGAGGTGGTCATCAGTCATGTGAAGTGTACAGTGTGTGCAAACATCCAACAGATAGGCTATACATATATCCTATCACAGTTGGGCTGGAGCCTATCCCAGATGGGCTGGAGCCTATCCCAGATGGGCTGGAGCCTATCCCAGCTGTCACAGGATGTTAGGCGGGGTGTACCCTGGAGAGTTCATCACTCTATTGCAGGGCTAACACAGACCGACACAGACAGTCACACTCACACATTCAACCAGTTTACAATCACCAGGTAAGCTAACATGCATGTCTTTGGACTGTGAGAGGAAGCTGGAGCAGGCAGAGAGCCCACACAGGGACAGCAAGTAAAGCAATGTGAAGTAACACGATAGTTTATCGTAATTTATTGTTATCTTATCAAAATAAAACATCCCTTAAAATAGACCCAATACAGGCCTACACAGTGCAGGTCAACAAAAAAGTCCTCATTATGATCATTGGGGAAATAACTCCTTTTCTTTCTTTTTGTACAAAGAATGCTAATCAGTAAACTGAATTTCACCTTTTGTGATTAAGTGACAGCCGTATGATCAAGGCTTATCCCTCCATATAAGTGCATGTAGTCTCAGTCACACCCCTGCATGCCTCGTTGGCTCATTCTGGCCATAGCGTGCAAGGAAAGCATCATATTTATTATGAAACAGGCAGACTTATGGGTGAGTTTAGGTTCTAGTTTGGGGCAGGGAAAGTCAGCAGAGATGTGTCAGCATCTCTCAGATAGAGGAAGGATGATTCAAAGAAAAATAAGAAGACAGAGGCCATGATGACTTCACCCTTGTTACCACAGAGGATGACCTCATCCGCTCAAGATCAAGGGACACTGTTTCATGGATGGAAAATGGATGGATGGATCTTGGAAGTTGGGAAAATGTGTCCAAAGATTCAGTCAATTATCAGCATTATAAGACATCATAAAAACAAAACAAGTAAGATTGTTTCCTTGTTTCTAGTTTTTGATCCTGCATGTGCAGAAACTGTTTCCTCATTAGTAGTAGTTTTTGGGGGGGTATTACCTTTCACCTGTTTGGTCGGCCTTGCCTTCTGCCGCCTCTTGTCACGACACAAAATCATTCCTCTAAACATCCAGAAGAATAACTGTGGTTCCTCCAGGAAGAGTTAATCATGCTGTGAACATCCAGCTAAAAATGTGCACCTATATTTAAGTAAGATCATACGCCCCCTCTCCTTATGACCATTCTGACAGAAGGTGATCACACCACACTGTCCACAGTTTTTCCTGCACTCACACTGAGCCTTGGCACCAGGTGTAGACTGAGAGTTGCAGATGGATCACGTTTGGTGCAAAAGTCTTGAGCCAGACTTTCTTTAAAGTGGTCTTCAGACTTTCTGAGGCCCGTATCAAAC
The DNA here is from genome assembly GCA_024447675.2 of Pterophyllum scalare. Classification (NCBI taxonomy): domain Eukaryota; kingdom Metazoa; phylum Chordata; class Actinopteri; order Cichliformes; family Cichlidae; genus Pterophyllum; species Pterophyllum scalare. The sequence continues at coordinate 37,854 of JAMQGT020011989.1, forward strand.
TCTCTTCTTCTGTTTACCCGTTTTTCCTGCTTCTAAAACATCAACTTTGAAGGCAAAATGCTTATGTCAGTGGTCATAATCTTATGCTTGATTGGTGTAAGCATCTCCAGCTGTCTGATACCACATTTCTGCAGCTGCTGAGGAGGGTGTTTCTGTGATGCTCAGCAGCAGCGCCACGGTGAGCCACAGTGGGGATGCTAAATCCTCCGCTTCATACTCCATGTTCTCTAACCTTGCAATTTAGGCAAACAAACTCCTACATGTGCTCCTACATGGGCACATGCAAACATGCACATTTCAGTTCACACAAACAGCACCACCCCCTCCTCCCTGGATTAGCCAGTTTATATGACCTCTCTGAGCTCTGAATGATGAATGAGTGATGAGCGTGCGCGGAGAGGCTAAATGAAGAGGGGCAGAGCGCTAATGTGAGCGAATGAGAGAGAGACAGAGTACAGCTCAAGGGCATGTATTAGCACGCTGAGCTGGGTGTCAGTGGAAGAAGGGATTATTTCACATGGTGCTGGTGTCCTGATGTCCTGCTCCAGAAATACAAGCCACACTAAGCTGCCCATCCATCATCCAAAGCAGGCAAGGAGTGAGAGGTTGTATTTCTGTGATGTGGTGGGGGTTAAAACGTTTGGTATCCCAAATGCCTCTCATGATACGCTCAGCCACATGAATATGTATGTGCATGCAGCGCGTCTTGCATGATGGACTTAGACTGATCTGAAAACTGACAATAACAAATGAACCACTGATCACGCAGTAAATACGTCAGGTATGTCCACCTTCTTCTGCTTATCCAACTCAGGGTCACAGGAGTGCCGGAGCCAATCCCGGCTGTCGTAGGGCAAAGGGCAAGATGCACTGTGGACAGGTCATCAGTTTGTTGCATGGTGAGCACAGAGACAGACACCCCCCCACAAAGGTCATTTTCACCACTCAGCGACGTGAAGCTCTGTCACAAAGCATTTTCATCTGCACACATTAACACAAAGTCAGCATCACTGTGAGCTCGGCACAGGCACAAGCAGGACCTCAGCTGATGATTAACACAAAGGTCATGAATCAGACTGAGCGGAGCTTCTCAGACAGTCAGTGGATCCATTACCTCAGTCAGAAACAGAAATATGAAACAACTTTTATACTGAGAGATGATTTATCCATTATATTTATTTGATACATATCGACTATGATAATTATCGGCTCTAACTCGTCACCATCTGGACATCAATATGGAATCGTTTTGTAAACACAAGTGAAGTTAAAGTTATCATCATCAACCTGTCATCAAATCACGTTAATGAAGCTCAGTGAATGTGACTAATTAAGACAGTTTTTAAATATGTATGCATGTTTATGTCAGCATACTCTCATAGACAGCACTGTGCAAAAGTCTTGAGCCACTGCTCTTTTCTTTATGTTTTTACAGTGCGGTGATTTACTGAAGCATTTGCAAACAGACATGGAAATAGAGCATATAAGGCAAAAACAGAGCTTCTGATGAGTCGGTGTTTGTTCTTCCCCACAGCCTGAACTCTGTGACGCAGCTTTGCTGTAGTCTTCAGGAATGGTTCTCAGGCTTCTTGGAGGACATTCAGAGCTCTCTGTCAGGATGAGCCCACACTGCTTCCACGATGTTGAGGTCCAGGATCTGGGGAGGCCCCGGAGCTCCACAGTGGTGTGCTTTTACTGCATTGGCAGTGTGTTTTGAAAAGATGGCTACCGCCCTAACACCAATGGCTGAAATGCAGCCCTGAACAGGGCCTCCACCATGTTTTAGTGATGGCTTAGATACTCACCGTTGTTCCCCTTTCCTGGCCTCCTCTGAACATATTGATAATATTTCAAATTTGGATTAATCACTCCATAAGACCACCTTCCACTGGGTTTCAGTCCAGTTCTGCATAGCTCAGCCTTTCCTCCACTTTCCTTCCCTCAGAACGGTTTCTGATGAGGCTTCACTGAACGATTAACTGAAGAGCCAGATGCGTCTCTCAGGTCCTGTTTTGTTGAGGATTTCAGAAACTGTTCATCTGTTGTAGAGTTTTTTAGGCCTGCCACTTCTTCTTCCCTTTGTCCTCCACTTCTCCAGTTTTCTCTCATTTTTTAAGGGCGCACTGCACAACATGCTGAGATCAGCAAAATCTTCAGGTCATAGCTCCTTGGGAGTCACCTTATTGGTGCAAAAATTCTATTTTATGTGGTATATATTGAGACTTTTGAAAGTTTTCACTACAGTAATTTATGGAAACACAACCGAGAGGTTCTGTTGTCACTTTAACCTTTGCTCCTTGGTTTTCTTCATAAATCCACCAAACATTGTGAGGAAAAACACATTATTTCAAAATGGGTCTGATGCATTATGTTGCACAGATGATGCAACTGCTGATTGTTCCCCATAGACTAAACCTGTGTCCTTGCTGATGTTCTACACTGTGGTTCAAGTAAGATTTGATTTAACCCAATGTTTTTAAAGATTATCAAAATCTTATTTCACAATATGCTGCTAAAAGCACTGACTCAGAGCTTTCAACAGTGAAATGCATGTAACCTTTGCACTTGGGTGTGCATATTACTGATGACAGTAATATATTCATGTCATAATATTCAGGGTGACAGATATTTCTCCACGTCAGAACATCACACTTAGACGTCAGCATCTCAGAGTAACCTGGTAATAATAATGATTAAACACAGAGTGAAGCATGAACAAGTAATGAATGAAAAGAAACAGTGCTGATATGGACCAGGTAACGAGGTAGGAACGAAAGGATGCCACAGGTGTGGCCGAGGCTCAGGAGGAAGAGCAGAAAGGTTGACGCTGAACCCAGAGTTGTTCCCGATGTGTTCATCTGAGTGTGAATGTGTGTGCGAATGTATGTAAGAGCTGCATAAGGGCCAGCCCTACATGATGCATATGATCTCCCTACAGAGGCTGAATTCAAAGACTCAAACTCAAAGTGAAACAATGATGCAGCAGGCTAGAACATTTTCCAATTAAGTTTGTTTTGACCAAAAAAAACCCAAAAACTTTTGATCAAAATGAGGTTTTAAAATTTGCCCCTGGCAATTATTCTCACTGGTCACTTTTTAAGATTCACCTAGTCGTGGGTTGGATCCCTTTTCGCCCAAAGTCTTTGTGGCACAGATCCAATGAGGTTCAAAGTCACTTGAATCCCTTTCTTCTCCCTTCTGATGCTACGTTTGAGCTACAGCAGGTCATGTGAACAGTTGATTAGATCTTTAACGAGCAGCTGTACAGGTGAGTTGGGCAGATGTGTCGGATTTTACAGGTCAAGCCATCAGCTGATGGGTGCTGGCAATGAGATCAGCTGATCTGCTGGAACTGTGACCGAGCTTGACTTCAGGGTTAAATATAGCTATAATTGCTTTTGACACATAATATGTAATATGACCAAACCCTAAAAACAGATGTTGTCCTAATGTATCCACTTATATCAATTTAAGCGCAGAAAGTAACCATTTTAAAATTGATCTCAAACCCTTTTTGAGATGCACAGAATAGTGCAACTTCTGTACTCGCTGGAGTATGCAGTGTTTGTGTTTGCCTGATAAAAACCATCAGCAGCAGGTTTACCTGATGATGAGAAGACAGTGGGGGATGATGAAGAAGACAATGTGAGTGAACTAAAGAGATTGCATGTACAGCAAATCTGGACCTGAGCGGCTGGGACTCCCACGCCTGCTGAGCAAATATCCTATAATAGTGAGTGAGGGGCTCCGCAGCTATTTTTAGCCCATGTTGCCATGTGTGAGGAATGCTCTCTGCTGCACGCTCATGCAAACTGTGCATTTTCTGTGCACATGACAGCGCTTCATAATTCCATGCATGAATGGAAGAAACGATGAGCTCCAATCCACCGAACTGAACTGCAGAGAGATGTGCACACACACACACACAGACACACACACACACACACCTCTTTATTATCTGTATTATTTATTAATTTATGATTTATGTGCCTCTGCATGTCTCTGTATCTCAGCCTTTCTTCAGTTCATGTCGTTTTGCTGACAGGACGGCTGAGGACAAACTAATTCCTCTTTTTCTTTGTCCTGCTTTCACTTGCATGCTTGAGTGGCATGATGCAAGTTCAGGAATAAAAGATGCTGGTGTTGCTAAGCTGAATGGGGCTATCAAGACAGGAAACTGCCCTTCTGATTGCTATAGTCTCACTATGCTTGTTTATTTAAAGGTAATTGGAGAAGCAGAAGAAAATGATGAATGGATTTAATGCTATGTCAAGGTCACTTGCTTATATTGTTAGTGCTGATTAACAGGACATAATGCTTTTTTCCCATAATATTGGAGCACATTATTATTCACCTCAAACAGGTAATGACAATACCTCTTAAACGCCACAAGACAGCAGCAGAGAGCAGCAGACTGCGGCGCTAACCTGCAGCCTGCATCAGTTCACCTGCAGAGGAAAGGAGGCAATGACTTGATTTTTTTTTTACAACATAATTTTTCAAATGAAATTTGTAAAAATATGGGCAGCACAGTGGTACCATGGTGGTGGTTGGGGGGGGGGTCTACTAAATATTGATGTTATTTTTCTGTTGGGGTGCCCAAACCTATGCACCTGCCTAATTTTGTTTAAATAATTATTGCACACTTTCTGTAAATCCTACAAACTTCATTTGACTTCTTAAATATCACTGTGTTCCTTTGCTATATGATAGATTTAACCGAAGTAGCTGATCTGAACAACCAATATTATATAAAGGAAAATCATGAAAATTATCAGGGGTGCCCAAACTTTTGCATAATCTCTGTATAATCTCTCCAGTATGTCCTGGGGCTGCCCTTGGGCTTCCTCCCAGTATGACATGCCTGGAACACCTTACCCAGGAGGTGCCCAGGACCACCTCAGCTAACTTCTTTAGATGTGGAGGAGCAATGGCTGCACTCCTCACCCTTTCTCCTAGGGAGAGGCCAGCCACCCTCTGGAGGAAGCTCATTTCTGCTGCTTGTATTCGTGATCTCATTCTTTCGGTCACTACCCAAAGCTCGTGACCATAGGTAAGAGTTGGGACGTCGATTCACCGGTAAATCGACAGCTTCGCTTTTACGCTCAGCTCCCTCTTCACCACGCCAGACCGGTGGTGACAAAGACAGACAGAGGTCACCAACTTTCTGCAGAGGCAATCAATACAGACCTCCAACCTTCATGTGGCCTTCAGATCAGCTAGAGAACAGTGTGTAGAGAGCTTCATGGGATGGGTTTCCATGGCAACTGCATCCAAGCCTTACATCACCAAGCTCCATGCAAAGCTTGCAGTGGTGTAAAGCACACCGCTGCTGGACTCTAGAGCAGTGGAGACGTGTTCTCTGGAGGGATGAATCACACTCCTCCATCTGCCAATCTGATGGAGGAGTCTGGATTTGGTGGTTGCCAGGGTAACGGTACCTGTCTAACTGCATTGCGTAAAGTTTGGTGGAGGGTGTGTTATGGTGTGGGGGTGTTTTTCAGGAGTTGGTCTCGGCCCCTTAGTTCCAGTGGAAGGAACTCTTAATGCTCCAGCATACCAAGACATTTGGGACAGTTTGATGCTCCCAACTCTGTGGGAACAGTTTGGGGATGGCCCCTTCCTGTTCCAACATGACTGCACACCAGTGCACAAAGCAGCTCCATAAAGACATGGATGAACTTGACTGGCCTGCACAGAGTCCTGACCTCAGCCTGATAGAACACCTTTGGGATGGATTAGAGCGGAGACTGTGAGCCAGACCTTCTCTCCAACATCAGTGTCTGACCTCACAGATGTGCTTCAGGAAGAACGGTCAGAAATTCCCATAAACACTCCTAAACCTGTGGAAAGACTTCCCAGAAGAGCTGAAGCTGTTATAGCTTCAAAGGATGGGCCCACATCATATTAAAGCCTCCTGATTAAGGATGGATGTTACTCAGGTTCATGTGTGTGAAGGCAGTATCGTGTGTTTATATCATAATATTCTGGGTAAGTGATAAAACATATTTCTCCGTGTCATGAGATCACACGTAGACGTCAGCATCTTGACCAAACCTGGCAGGCTAGGGTCTAAATAAATGCACAGTTGTAAGATGTAATAATAATCCTGTTGTGCTTTCTAATACACTGCTCAAAAAACCCAGAGAAATGAATGCAACACTTTAAAAACATCAGTTCTCAATGTGAACAAACCAAACAAATCATACTGGATATCCATACTGACACGGGCAGGGTGATGTCTTAAGATTGAAAGGCAGACACAGGGGTGGCTAAAATCAGGAGGTAGAGCAGGAAGGTTGGTGGTTCAATTCCCCGTTGCTCAAGCCTGCATACCAAAGTATCTTTGGGCAAGATATTTAACCCAGAGTTCCACCCAGTGTGTTCATCGGAGTATGAATGTGTGCGCAAATGTTAGATAGATGTAGAGGTACCGAAAAAAGATTTCTCCTATCCAGCGAATGGACTGTTCAGCCCCCGCCCTCCAGACAAAAGCGGCAGCTCCAGGAACAGCTGTCTCCTTATTAGACTCTGCCCCCCCGACACCACCACCCTTCACACACATGCCCCAACTCCCACCCTCCATCACCTCACATGCACCCACTAAACCCCCCAGACTGTGTACACATACTGCTCATGTTCAAGCAGACACCCTCTGAAAACAGACCAGCAGGTGGAGTTTACCGTTTCTCCATGGTGGTTGAACTCTGACTGACAGCTGGAGGCTTTTGCTGCGCTTCACCTCCAGTGATTCAAGTCTGAACTGAAACTCTTGTTTGCAGTCTTGGTGCTTTCGGAGTATTTTTTCTAACAGGTGACAGCGCGGTTTGCTGCAGGGTTAAATATATTTATGGAACCTCCTTGGAGTTTGACTGTGATTTTAGTATATTGTTAGTTATCATAAATTCACAGGTTTCTGTGTGTGTTCAATTATCCGTATGCTCTGTGAGTGCAGCTCATAACGTGACGCCAAATAACGTGGCGATAAATAACGTTGCTTCTGTTCTGCTGTGACTGCTGGAGAAATTCCCGTAGACAGAGCCTTTTTATAGTTTATTACAAAAAAAACATCTTTACATTCACCAGTGACGAACAGGAGAGGGAGGTCCACTCGCCCTGACCCGTCGAACCTCTGTGCGCATTCACACCCAGCCTCCTGTTAGCATTAGACATGATATCATCTGGCTGGAACCAGTTTTCAGAGAAACTGGAGGGAGTCTGGGCATGTAAACATTTCCATATCTGGATAATGTCACTTAAGGGAGCCTCAGTGTCTCTGAAGAGCTGAGCCAACCTGTTATGTTACTGCAGCACACACACAGTGAATCAGTTCTTTAATATCAGGTGATGTTAGCCAAACATCAGAATCTCACGCTGTAGCTCTCCAACAACACTGACCCTTCATGATGTGATGATCGTGGGCATTTCCATTTGATTGACCTTCCTGACTGTGTGACCCCCTCAGCTCAGCGAGGCCCTGAACGCCTTTTCTGCAAAGAAGGAAGGAAAACACTGGACTGCGCCTTTGTAAAAACAATAACTGCACTTTGAAACATCAAATGTTAATTATCCCCTACATGTGATACATGTGAGATTTCCAATATCCCACTTTTACATTGTTTCCAATTTCTGTTACTTTTTCTGTTACATGTACAAAACACCACTCTTATAGTAAGCATCAGTGAAGAAATTCATTGGGTTTTTTAGATTAGATTAGACTCAACTTTATTATCATTGCACACAAGTATATAACGAAAAGTACGTTCCAGAACACCCACCCAGAGGCAGGTGTCTGCAGTCATGCAGCCGTTATGTAGGCGCTACCGTGAGAGTGAATATTAAAGATTACAATGAGGCTAAATGTTAGGATTATAATAAGATCAGAATATCAAAATCTACTTCCTTGTCTTGTTCACACGTTCCTAAGGATTTCCTCTTACACAAGAACCTACCAGCAGTCTCTCTGTCCTGATCGTGCTCCTTCTTCCTGTGTAGTTGCACTCAGTGGGCTATGTGGTCTGTGTACGCTGGTGAAGTGTCTCTCAGTGCTCTCTGTTTATTTGCTTCCATTTTAGTTCTGGATGCAGTCGCAGACAGCTTCCTTGGAGAAGCCCAGTCACTGTCCTCGTTCTCACTCTCAGAGCTGTTGTCTGTTCTCCTTTCTTGTCACACGGTGGAGGCTTCTCCATCGGCTCCATGTGTGAGAATGGTACATTAATGGTCCATTTCTTTCTTTATGCAGTCAGTCATCCATCTCTGTCCTCAGAGCTGCTCCTTATGGTCCCAAACTTCTGCAGCATGAAAGACGTTGAACCTGTTCTGGTTGAGGACTCCACCATTAAGTGCAACAGGTGTATGTTCTGATACCTTTGTGATGAGCAGTTTCACTAAAGGATTATTCCACTTAATCTAATCTGATGTTTTTAATGACTCTCTTTAATTACCTTATTGTAAATTAGAGTAATTACTAAAACTAAGACTACTTCATGCTATTTAAGTTGCTTCAATTTTCCCCAAAGCCGCTAATGCAAACCCTTCACAACACTGTGGTTTTTATCACCCAAGTTTATTCAAGACCTTCACACAGTTTAAAACAAGATAAAAGCCAGTGTGCACAGTAAAACTCACATTTACTAACATCAACAAAGCTTAAACCCCATTTAATTAATTAACTGCTCAGTCTGTTGCTAAGTCACTTCTGCAGAGTTGCATCAAACGGATGTTCTTTATTAAATCTCCAAACTGAAGTGTGGACCTTTAAATGAGCCCATCGATGGAATCAAAGGAGTCAGATACCAGCTTCACAGCTCCTCTCTCCTTCTTCTTCTCTCATGCAGGGAAAAATAGAGGTAAAGGTTAATTTGTTATCCAGTAACATCTAAAATCATTTATTCATACTAAGTTTCTTCTTCCACATATAACTTTATTATTTCATCAACAAAAGGAGTTTTTTTTTTCACCCTTCAATCACCTCACACCCTCAAAGTCTTCATGCTCCCTCACTTTTTGTCTCTCAAGATGTTCTTTTCTTTGGGGCTCATAAAATTATTATTTACAAAAATCCTTCCTGTAGAAGACTTCCTAATTTTATTTTATTTTATTTTATCTTTTTTTTTTGAAAGGTTGTGAAACTAACAAAGTCAACAAGAAGGAATTATATCTTTTATCAAGAGGTTTTTTGAAGGCTCGTAGATTTTATTTGTTTTTACAAACTGTAAGGCCTTCACACGAGCTCATGAAGTATAACAATAACACACACACACACACACCTCACTCTACATGACACAAACATACAGACGAGTCGATTCTGTGGCGATGCGTTTCTCTTACATTTGATAAATTTCTGCTCCCTGTAACGAAGCGTAAAATTGAAACAGAAGTTTGTATCATACACGGCTCGTCTATGAAAACCTTTTCTATAGAATTTTGTTTACACTTCCAGTTTTCTTTCCCATAAAAAACTGACCTAAGAAACAATTCCAGTGTTTACTCAGGATTTTTTAATGCAGCTCCTGAACCTAATTATGCAGCTGTTTCTTTTAACTCTTTTTAATCCTGTTACTTATTCTCTCTCCTTACTTATTCCCTTTTCTTTTATTCTCTTTGAACCTCACTGATCTGTGCATCTATGTCCTGTGGTCCTCTTCTCATGCTTCTTATTGAGGTGTTTTCTCAAACAGAAAGCACCAAGCACAGATTAAAGGGAGGAATCACTCACCCTGGACGCAGAGCTGTCCGCTGAGGCGTCGCTGCAGATCACACATCGTCTCGGTTCATGATGCCAAATAACGTGACGATAAATAACGTTGCTTCTGTTCTGCTGTGACTGCTGGAGAAATTCTCGTAGACAGAGCCTTTATAAGCCTTTATTACAAAAGGAACAACGTCTTTACATTCATCAGTGATGAAGGGGAGAGGGAGGTCCACTCGCTCTGACCCGTCGAACCTCTGTGTACGTTCACTTTTACAGCATCCAGCCTCCTGTTAGCATTAGGCAGGATATCATCTGGCTGGAACCAGTTTTCAGAGAAGCTAGAGGGAGTCTGGGCATGTAAACATTTCCAAATCTGGATAATGTCACGTAAGGGAGCCTCAGTGTCCAAACGTCTTTATTAATGAAAGCATGCGTGGATCCTAAACATACTCATCCTTATATAGACAAGACACGAAGTAAGTGGTGGTTTTTCACACAGAGAGAAACAGGGCTCACCTGAGAAGGCTTCATATCTGATATAACCCTTTAAAAGCAAAAACCCCATTATGAAATATCACACATGTAAAACATCAGATTCTCCACTCTCTATGGTGCTGGTGCCAAAAGGTGGCACCATTACGGCGCCGCAGACTTTCTAGCTCCATACATTCAGTATCCACAACATCGCCTTTTGCGGGAGTTGTTGCAGAATTCACAGATTGTGTTTCCCAGAAACGTGTTCCCACAAAGACCTTCAGGGCAACTTTCTGCCACAGTTTCCCCTGAAGGCTTTTTGTTTACGACAGGCTGTAATGCACATGATTAGTCAGCAGCTGAGGAGTCAACATCAAATCACCAGCACCAAATTACACAAGCTGAAGCTGCTCTGCATCCCTTCAATCAATGACAGATATCTGTGATAAATCCAGTAAAACCGTTTACATGCATTCAGTAGTCACTGTTATCATTTATGAATCAGTATGAAAAAGGTTCGACACCATAATAGAACTCAGTTTTCACACGGGTCATTCCAGATGAACTCAGCCAAAAAGCCAAAATCCTTCCCAGGTCACCATCTCAGATTTGAGTGAAAATTATTTTGAAAGTACCTCTATGTGTATAATGAACACATGCGAAATTACAGGCCTCAGCTCCAAAGGGTTTCTGAGATATGGCCCTGCAAACATTGGGTGCCCTATATTTGACCTTGTGAATCATGATTTTCAGTTTCCTAATATTTCAACAGGCACTATCTCCCACATGAATGCTGCAAAAAGAGAAATAATAGAGGGCGTTTTTGGCCAAAAACACATGATTATAAAACAAAGAAGGAGATGAGAAAACAAGGAGAACTTTTGAATAAATGTAGTTGAGATATGTAAAATTATGTTGACCAAGTGGCATTACCTTGGGCAGTTGCCCAGGTGCCCAACCAGGCAGGCAAAAACATCATTTTTTTTCACCCTTAATTTCAATTTTATGCCTTCTACAGAGCTAATCTGCCCCAAACACACACACCTGTCCTGAAATCATAGGAATATGGCATTAAGTGGTCTCTGAGAGAGATCCTGGCATCATGGGAGGACTGTGAAATCTGAATTTGTATTTTCGCCTGCAAAAATATTGGTTATTAAGGGGTTAATAACTTGAGAAAGAGAGAAGATACAACATTTATGATGCCAGATTTTGAAAGTCTGGGTCAAAATTACCCAGAACTACACTTTTCAGGCGAAGCATATGATTCATGTGGGAGATATTGTCTGTTGAAATATTAGAAAATTGAAAATCATGATTCACCAGATCAAATATCGGGCATGGCACCCTATGTTTGGAGGGCCATATCTCAGAAACCCTTTGGAGCTGAGGCCTGTAATTTTGCATGTGTTCATTATACACATAGAGGTACTTTCAAAATAATTTTCACTCACATCTGAGATGGTGACCTGGGGACCCATTGGTTCATATATGAAATGACCCACATGTAAAATCAGAATCAAGTTTAATGAGGAAAAATTTAGACACCTAAGAAGCAATTCAGCCACTGAGTCCTCAAAGTTGTACATAAATACCACGATTCTCTCCCACATCCAGGATTCCTTTTATCATTTGGACTCAGGAAAGCAGAAACACTGTGAGACGAAGAACCCTGGACTGAAGCAACCCAGTACCCGGAGAACCAGAGAGCACTGCGGTGACCTTTCCTAATAAAAAAATCACAGTAAAAAATCAGAGATTTTAACAGCTTTAATACAAAAAATGAGCACATAGGTTTCATGCATGATGGAAGTATCCACTGATTCTGCACATGCGGTGGAGGTTAATACATTACAAACATCACTCTGCTCAGTTCTTCCTGATGCTCGGTTCTTCCAGAGCAGTGTCTGTGTAATCGTCCACTTTATCCTCCAGGCTGATGTTTCATCCTCCATCAGCCTGGAGGGGAAAAATATGCTTGATGGATCCAAACGTTCAGAGATTAGGGTTTGGTTACACCTATTCACATGAAGAGGAGAGAATTTATGGAATAATTTTGAAAATTATATAAAACACCATATGAATGAAGTAGGGTGTTAAATATTTACATGGATGTACTATATATACATATATATACACATATATATATATATATATATAAATTGGTAACTGATTATTATGACATACTATCAAAAAGCAATACTTCTGGCCATGTATAGTTAAATAATTATAGATTAATTAATAAAGATAATATAACAAGGGCCTGTGTATTAGATCAGCTGTGTTTATATTGCAGACTGTATAATCAGAACAGATATAAACAATCAGCTAGTTATGAATTTATAAGCAGCTCCTTCCTCCTCCTTTTTGAACAAAAAAGCCACTAATTGCATGTGAATGAGATTTTTATGTGTATTAACATATGTTACTTATAAGTTTGAAATAAAGATTTGATATTTGAAGAAGAAGCGTGTAACACTCATTCATGAAATTCCGGTTTAGGATTACTGGACTACATTTCATTTGTTTCTTCCTTTTTTCCTAGGCTTAAAGTCACGTACAGGTTTACTGTGAAACCTCTCCATCATCCTTGCATCATGGTTGTATCACTGTTGTCATCAACTGTGTGACCAGAGTGACGCTGTGATACTAACAGTTTTCCATATAGACAATTAATGAATTTCATCACTAAAATTATTTTTGACTTCATGTTGTGGAGACGGTGCCCACAACAAAATACGTTGTTTAGAAAACTCACTTGTCACTTGCAGGTGTGTAGCAATTCAAAGTGACTCATTACGCCTCTAAGGCAGGTGTGACTACTTTACCTTATAGGGCAGTCCCAGAAAGACATCAGGTGTCTTCAAGGAATATTTGAAGAGAAAACTGGGATCAGGAATAGCAGGAATGTCTGATGTTCTTCAACATAAACACCATAAATACTCTGAATCATGAGCATTCGCTGTTCATTGCAGAGGTGGCAAAAGTAGAAGTACAGATATTTGTGTTAAAATATTAAAAGTAAAAATAAGGTAAAAGTTGAATTCATATAAATTCTATTTCTAATGAATGCACTCAGCTTGAACACTGTAGAACATGCACAGCTCAGGGGTTACAGTGGGACTCAGCAGGTGGGGGGAGTCAGCAGGTGGGGGACTCAGCAGGTGGGGGGACCCTATGATCGGTTGTAGTGCCTCAGTGTGGGGAAAAGACTCACTCACAGTCATTTCTGTTGTAGCTCCAATAGGTTTTCTTTGCGTGCAGCTGTGATCAGCTGATGCTGCTCTGTGTGGACTGACACAGTTGAATCCAACCAGATGTTTTAGGAGCCGTCCTGCAGCCCCTGCACTGACAGTGTACTGTTCATACTGTCTTTATACTGACAGCATGAGGTTGGTATAAAAGGCTGAATTCAGTGAATGAATGTCAGCTTCATCAGCTTAAATTCAGACTCATGTCTGCACCAACACAGAGCTTTACTGTAAACTCCCCACAGAACCACAAACTAACCTGTTTATCCTGCACTAAACTGCAGCATTTTCATGCAGCCTTTGAATAACACAAAGTAAGTGCGCCTCGGTTTGTTTTACAGGACGTTTCTCCTCTCAGCTGCTCGTGAACTTCTACCGGGCCACAATCGAAAGCGTACTCTGCCTCAGTGTGACAGTGTGGTATGGCAGCTGCACTGCCAGGAGAGGAGAGGAAAGACCTGGCCCGAGTGGTAAGAACAGCAAAGGGCATTGTGGGCTGCCCCCTCCCTGACCTAGACTCTATATATGCAGGCCGGGTCAAAAAGAGAGCCAGAGCCATCGTCGCAGACCCCACCCATCCGGGCCACAGACCGTTTGCACCACTTGCAGTACAGGAGCATACGGACCGCCACCAACAGACTGAGGAACAGTTTCTTCCCCAGAGCTGTCAGAGCCATCACCCCCCCAGAGCACCACACACAAACCTCACACACCTCATCACCCTGCAGCCACTCACACTCACACACCTACTCCCCTCTTCAGCCACACATATAATCCCTCCCACCTAATAAGGGGGAGGCTGGAAATGACTTTCTTCCTGCGCTATTCTGCAGATTTTATATGCATAGTGTATATATGTCTTTTAAACGGTAGCTGCAATGGAAATTTCGCTGAACGTTCAGTGACAATAAAGCAGTCTAATGTAATGAAAAATGAAAAACTCATCTTCATCATGTACAGATCCAAGATCTGATTTTTAAATAACGCTTTAAGTTTCCAGGTTATCAGAGGTCACTGAGCCGTCCTTACCTTTGAGTCCAACCTCTCTGCTTCCTCTCCTCTTTCTCCATCTTTGAGTGTGTCCTGGAAACACAGCAGCGCTTCTTTTAGCTAGCAGACACACTGTGTAATAGACTGCGCACACTTTGTGTGTTTGCTGATAGTTGTTGAGCATTTAGAAACGTTGCATTTAAAATCTCGTGCAGAAAGTTACTGCCTTTATTTCCGCTACCTTTCAGCGGCGCTAACTAGACGCTGCACTTGGTGCGGCCCGCTGTAACCAATGAGCACAGCGCTGTAACCGATAAATAAGTGATGTGGTTTTAAACCTTTCATCCCTTTGTATGTGATAGGTCGGGGATGGAGACACCGACACGATTGTCCCCTGTGTGTGAGTGTTCCTCAGACCTGCGCGGTGACCTCAGATGTTAAACCTAAAGTAACGAGTCTGTTTGAACATGTAAGCAGGAGAAAGTACAGACACCTGAAAAATCTACAGTAGCAAAGTATTTGTACGTCATTACTTCCACCAGAAGTTATTAAAATGTATTTTGAACTTTGACAACAATGGCCCAAATGGTGTTAAATGTTTTTGTCCATGTTCTGATGAAATTGGACTCAAATAAATTAATTTAACCTTTTGACCTCTGCTCTGACCCTGGATTTGACCTAGTAGCAGCAAAGTGAGGTCACATGTTTGTTATAATATATTAAAATAATAATAATTTTTAAAAAAAGAAACAAAAACATCCACTCTGTGTTAGACAGCTGTTATTTTCCGAGGTAGGACAGACTTCCTGTTTCTGTGGCAGTGGAGTTTGATCCATCTGCATCTGCTCCATGCAGCGGTGCAGCGGTCAGCTGATCAGAGGAAAGCTGGCTCATAACTGGAGCACAGGAGGAGCTGAGCGGCTGCATCACGGGCCGGAGCAGGATGATAATTATTAGACTCTCTGGAGAGGCAATTATATTTCATACTTATCACTTGGGCGTCGTGTAAATGCTAGAATATGTTCAGCTGAAGAATTATTATATGCCCTGTATGTTACCGATTAACAGGCCTGTTATCACTGAAACGTTCACTCTGTCACTATTTCTGATCCGCTGTGTTCAGCAGACGGTCGCCGGGTCTGTCTGACTGAGCAGGTTGTGTCACTGGAGTCATAACTCTGTTTAGATGAATACAATTATAGTCATTCTAAATAATTTGATCTGTAGATCAAAGCAGATGATTGGTGCACCTTTGCAATAAATAATTATAATAAAATGAAAATGCTAACTGAGAGTAAGTTGAGGCATGTGGTGTTCATGCTTGGCTTAGCAGCCCATGGTGCAAAAGAAGGGGGGTGCAGCATGTCGCTGTGCCTGCCTGGTTTGTGGGTGTGTCCTCCCACAGCCCAAAGACAAACTCGTTAATTTGTGACTCTGAATTGGCAGCAGGTGTGAATGGTTATCTGTCTTACTACGTTGGCTCTGTGATAGATGAGCGGTCTGTCTGGGATGGTTTCCAGCCACCTGCGACCCTGAATTGGATAAGGGGTTAGGAAAATGGATGGAAGGATGGATAAATGTGTGCAAAAGGATAAGCAAGACTCGTAGTGTAAAGTGGCTATTTTAATGGATTAAAGCAGAACGCCTGAATTCTTGTGGTTGACAAGAATGTTCCACGAGCGTCTACAGCAAACCTGTTATATCAGAGAAGAGCGATCTGACGTAAGCTCAGGGAAACAAAATTAAAACTCGCAGACCTTTGCTTTTGTGTTTTGGATGCGTCCCCATAGCAAAATACTTTGCAGAGAAGATTCACGTGTCGGTTAAAGCAGGTGTGGTTCATTTACATAAATTTATTCATACATTCAGCTTTCGTGCTTTCTGTCATTCATTGACCATCTTCGAAGGTTCTTTGAAAAGAAAACTGCACCAAAAGGACAGCTGGTGCTCCAAAGTCCTGAAGAATGAGAGACCATAAATGCATTGTGTGAATTTTTATTGCTGCTGCTGTTCTTCTGTATGTCTTTGTAACCAACACATGTTTACATTCATCTTGTCAAAACATATCAAATATAACGTGTCTTAGGCCCACGATATGCTGTGCTTGCATATAAGAAGAAGCTGTTGGCCCCTGAGGAGCTTCGTCAAGCTGCTCGTTAAAAACAATAATCAGTCTTCATTTAAGTTTAATTCAAATTGACCGCAGATCAAAATTAGTTATCTATTTAAGATGAATTAGCTCCAGAAGTATACTTTGAGACTAACGAGCACCACTGAACATCAGCCACATTGTTACCATATCATGGTGATGTTAGCAGTGAGCTGTTCACAGCTTCAGAAATCTCCTAGTATAGATCTACATGTGTAATATTGTTGACAATTGTTCTAATTTAACTGTGGAATAACATAAATCATGGACCTGGCCACTCTAATGCCATATTTTTGGGTGGGAAATCATTTGTGAAGCTCAAACTGAGTATTTTCTGTCACCGACCTTTACAAACACACCGAGGGAGCGGTTTGATTCGGAGCCCACAGAGTTACTTTAGGTAAATGAGGACCATAATTTACAAAATTAAAGTCATGATCATTTAAAAAACAAATATGTCCTGTTAGGAAAGTCCGCCGGCAGAAAGCATCTTCTGTCTGAGACAAACACGGCAACACACTCAGACTTCTGGAACAATGTAATGACCAAATGCTGTGTTTGGCTCTGATACGCAGAATCATGTTTGCAGAACAAACACAACATATCAGCACCAATGCCTTATGACTGGGTGGAGGGGTGATGATGTTTGCTTGTTTTAAAGCCACGGGGCCCGGGAACCTTGTAGTTACTGGCTCAACCATGAACGTCTCTGCATTCCCAGCTATCAGATGTTACACAGTCTGCAGGCTGCCAGAAAATTCAACTAAAATGTATAAAATGAAAGGGCAGAGCACAACAAGAAAAACACAATAAATCATCAACTGCTGCACATGCCTCTTTATTAGTACAAAGGGCTGAGACGGTTACTCACTGAAGAATGTGAACTGGCTGAAGATAAACTAGAAACACAGGAAGTAAAATCTGGCAGTAAACCTGCATCAGACAGGCTGGCTGCACTGCTGGAAGCTGCAGTGGAGACACTTGCACACACACATCAAATATTAGGCAATCTATACGCTGTCAGATAATTAAAAATGGTCCAAAAGGCACTGTGAGGAGGGGGAGTGTCACAGCCTGGCTCGTAAGGCCATGACAAAAAGGGCGGACACACCATTTGCCAATTTAAAAAGGTTTTACTCCTCCTTTACTCCTTTGGATGGCTACAATTAACAAAACTGTAAATTGGATTAATTACATATATCACAATCAACAAAGATTTGTAAACTTTACCCACGATGGCTTCAAAGGAACAGCAGAAGAATTAGAGAAATCCAGTTTAAAGGCTTCAGACCTGTTACTGGCAGATGGAGGAAGTGTGTGTTTATGATGAAATGTGTACCAAGTCTGCTCAGGCCACGCTCCTCTGCAACAACCAGGACTAACCAACAAGGCTCATATGTGAAGCTGCACTCCAGCCTTGAAGTGCCGTTCTGGCCGACACTCCAGGTTGAAGGTGGGATCCAAACACCTCCAGCACCTCACAGTCCACTAACTCATAAGCTATCTCCCCTACAACACGATGTTCGCGTTCTCCGCATATCCCAAACTGAAGGGCTCTTTCTTTACTGTTGCATATCCGCTGCACCACCTGACATTCCACACTACAGGCAATTGTTTGGACAGCTCAGTACAGCACAAGGTGGCTTACACACAATCTCTTAATTCTAAAAATGTAATTTTGACTAGGCATAATTACATTTGAGATATCTTGAATCGTAATTATGGATGTGTGGCCCTTCAAATGACCAATCTTGAGATATCTTGAAAGGAAATTTGACTTGTCAAAATATAATTGAAGATATATCGAATTATTATTCTTACTGGTCAGAATGTAAATGCAGATATCTTAAATTACCATTCTGGATAATCAAAATGCAGTTTTAAATGTAATTACGGAGAGTCAGAGAAAATGGATAAAACGACCTGCCACTGGTTGTGTTTATTAGTTTGTCTTACAGTTTAGCTTCACGGTTTGTTGTTTCTGTGTTTTGCTTTTGGTTATAGTTAATAGTTATTAGTATTTAGTTCCAGATTCCTTTAGTCTTGCTTTCCCCGTTTAATCACATGTTTAGATTCCCTCTGTGTGTCAGCCTCCTTTGTGAGTCTTCTGTGGTGTCTTGTTAATATTTCATGAGGTCACTTCCTGTTTTACTTTGCCAGTCTCCTGTTCTCTGTGTGTTCAGTATTGCCTCCCCTTGTCTCGTTAGTATGAGTCTGTTCACCTGGTCTCCCCAGATGTTTCTACTCTTTTCTCGTTACCTCCTGTGTGTGCATGTGTGTGTGTGTGTGTGTTCTCCCTTGTCCTTTCTTCTCTCCTAGTCTCCTCTGCAGCTCTTTGGCTGCTGTTGTATTGATTGACACTGCAATAACAAAAACAATGATGTACCAACAACTACAAACTGCTGATGATGATGAAGGTATGCTGTAATGATGAGTAACTGATGATAACGTATGTGATGAAAGTCTGAAGTGTAGTACAGATACTCTGACTTACATGAGTGTGTATGTGACTCACTGTGCAGGACGTGAACTGAGAAAGAAGCTGCAGAGTCTGAGGGAGGAAGCAAGGATGGGTTATTCATCAGTTTACTGTGAGATACACCAGTTCAGCCCCATAAAAAAATAAGGCACTAAACATTACTGCTACAGAAGGAAGTTCCTGCCTCAGATTTCTACCCTGGGAACACAGGGCTAAGGTGTTCCCGGTCGGCACTAACGATCCCTGCCCACCAATGGCCTGAAGCAGGTGGAGACTGAAAACAGGCGGGGGTCGTCACAGTAGTGGTGGCGTGGGTTCAGGGGTGACACCAGGGAATGGCACCACTGGCCACCATGATCTAATGTTGTCTCTCCATATTAATATGATGTGGGCCCACCCTTTGCAGCTATAACAGCTTCAGCTCTTCTGGGAAGTCTTTCCACAGGTTTAGGAGTCTTTATGGGAATTTCTGACCGTTCTTCTAGAAACACATCTGTGAGGTCAGACACTGATGTTGGAGAGAAGGCCTGGCTCACAGTCTCCACTCTAATCCATCCCAAAGGTGTTCTATCAGGCTGAGGTCAGTCAAGTTCAGGACGTTCACCACCTGAGCTTCAGCAGGCGTTCTTATAACCATGCCGTGTCTTCTTCTGTGGTGGTTTGTACCTGAACAACCAATGAACTTGCAGTAATGCAGGCCGGTCAAGTTGAAACTCTTGAGCTGATCTGAAGGCCACATGGAGGTTGGAGGTCTGCAGCGATTGACTCTGCAGAAAGTTGGTGACCTCTGTGCACTATGACCCTCAGCATCCACTGACCCCACTCTGTGATTTTATGTGGCCTACCACTTCATGGCTGAGTTGCTGGCATTCCCAATCGCTTCCACTTTGTTATAATCCCACTAACAGCTGACTGTGGAATATTTAGCAGTGACTGGACTTGTTGCATCCTATCACGGTACCACGCTGGAGTTCACTGAGCTCCTGAGAGAGACCCATTCTTTCACTGATGTTTGTAGAAGCAGTCTGCATGCCTAGGTGTTGGTTTGTACACCCTTGGAAGTGACTGGAACACCTGAACTCAGTGATCTGGATAGTGAGTGGACACTTTTGGCAGTGTAGTGAATGTGCAGTAGCCTGATGGGAAGAGGAGGCTGGAGCTGACGGTGGAGATGCAGCACTGAGCAGACTAAAGCTGCCTGGCAGTAAACAGTAAACTGTGCTGTAAAAACTAGAGAGATGCATAATGAGCAGAGACATTGAGTACTTTGCATGTGTTGGTGATTCCAGAGCAGCAGATGTGCTACAAGCACCACTACAGCTGCCTGCCAGGAGTCATGCAAGTCAAAGCTGCCACACCTCTAATTCAAAGAATTCAAGTCTTTTAAATTAATATTACATCTTTTATTTATCTAAATAAAAAGCTCTGCAAAAGTGAGGGCAGGAAACAACAGAGCAGCAAACTGTCACAAACAACACAAGATCGAATATCAAAGTCAAAACAGGTTCAAGTTACAACATATTACTGTACAATTTAAGGGTGATCACACTGACCAGACTATTCTTCTTTAACAATCCTTTAAATTGGGCTTAACGACCTGATAGTGCCTGATGTAAAAGTATGCATCTGCTCCTCTGTGTCAAACAGAGACTTGTTTTAGAATAGAATAGAATAGAATAGAATGCTTTTATTGTCATTATACAGGACGTACAATGAGATTGGAGTGCCACTCCTGTCAGTGCCATGCAGCAGAAAGTCAAACTTTCTAAAATATAAACTAGAACATCTAAAAACACAGAAAATAAAATGGAATGTATGAAAAAATATATATAGTATAAACATTCAATAATAAAGATGGTGAGTACTGCACTTGGTGAACAATATAAGAGTGATAGATATTGTTCAGTATCAATAATATAATATTACACAGAGATGTGTGTGCTGCACAGTTAGAGTGGGTGGGTGTGTGAGTTCAGGGTGGTGATTGCTCTGGTGAAGAAACTGTTCTGGAGTCTGTTCTGGCTTTGATGGACCTGTAGCACCTGCCAGAGGGCAGCAGGTCAAACAGGTGAAAGCCAGGGTGTGAGCTGTCCTTGATGATGCTTCTGGCTCTGCTGATGCAGCGGGAGGTGTAGATGTCCATCAAGGAGGGGAGAGGGCAGCCAATGATTCTCTGTGCTGTTTTGACTACCCTCTGAAGCCTCCCCTGTCTGCCTCAGTGCAGCTGCTGTACCATACTGTGACACAGTATGTCAGCAGGGTCTCAGTGGATGAGATAAAATATCTTGATTATTAATATATAAGAAAGATCAATCATTTTGTTTGTCTCAATCCTTCTGGAGAGCAGTGGGACATACAGGGAAGGCATGTTTAAAGGAAACCGTGCACACGGCGAGGATTATGTGCATGTTCAGCCATTAGTGTGGCAGAGAGGATTCTCAGTCACTCAGTTCCAGCAGTAATGTTTAGTGCCTTATTTTTTAAGGGGCTGAACTGGTGTATCTCACAGTAAACTGATGAATAACCCATCCTTGCTTCCTCCCTCAGACTCTGCAGCTTCTTTCTCAGTTCACGTCCTGCACAGTGAGTCACATACACACTCATGTAAGTCAGAGTATCTGTACTACACTTCAGACTTTCATCACATACGTTATCATCAGTTACTCATCATTACAGCATACCTTCATCATCATCAGCAGTTTGTAGTTGTTGGTACATCATTGTTTTTGTTATTGCAGTGTCAATCAATACAACAGCAGCCACAGAGCTGCAGAGGAGACTAGGAGAGAAGAAAGGACAAGGGAGAACACACACACACACACACACACACACACACACACACATGCACACACAGGAGGTAACGAGAAAAGAGTAGAAACATCTGGGGAGACCAGGTGAACAGACTCATACTAACGAGACAAGGGGAGGCAATACTGAACACACAGAGAACAGGAGACTGGCAAAGTAAAACAGGAAGTGACCTCATGAAATATTAACAAGACACCACAGAAGACTCACAAAGGAGGCTGACACACAGAGGGAATCTAAACATGTGATTAAACGGGGAAAGCAAGACTAAAGGAATCTGGAACTAAATACTAATAACTATTAACTATAACCAAAAGCAAAACACAGAAACAACAAACCGTGAAGCTAAACTGTAAGACAAACTAATAAACACAACCAGTGGCAGGTCATTTTATCCATTTTCTCTGACTCTCCGTAATTACATTTAAAACTGCATTTTGATTATCCAGAATGGTAATTTAAGATATCTGCATTTACATTCTGACCAGTAAGAATAATAATTCAAGATATCTTCAATTACATTTTGACAAGTCAAATTTCCTTTCAAGATATCTCAAGATTGGTCATTTGAAGGGCCACACATCCATAATTACGATTCAAGATATCTCAAATGTAATTATGCCTAGTCAAAATTACATTTTTAGAATTAAGAGATTGTGTGTAAGCCACCTTGTGCTGTACTGAGCTGTCCAAACAATTGCCTGTAGTGTGGAATGTCAGGTGGTGCAGCGGCGCTGGACACAATTGTAAGAATATGCAACAGTAAAGAAAGAGCCCTTCAGTTTGGGATATGCGGAGAACGCGAACATCGTGTTGTAGGGGAGATAGCTTATGAGTTAGAGGACTGTGAGGTGCTGGAGGTGTTTGGATCCCACCTTCAACCTGGAGTGTCGGCCAGAACGGCACTTCAAGGCTGGAGTGCAGCTTCACATATCAGCCTTGTTGGTTAGTCCTGGTTGTTGCAGAGGAGCGTGGCCTGAGCAGACTTGGTACACATTTCATCATAAACACACACTTCTGTCATAAACAGAAAGAGGCACAGAAAACATCCCGCCTGCCTGATCTCACTTTCACACAGTGCAGAATGTGTGACTCGTTCAAGGAACACGGGACTGTGGAAAATGCTAAAAAACTCCGTAAATCTGTGACGTTCTAACTCGACAGAAAACTAATTCAAGATATCAGTGATGTCATTCGGACTAGTCAGAGTGTTCATTTAAGATATCTTAAATATAAAAGCTGTCTAATTCGAGATATCTCTAATTCATTTGGAGATATCTTAAAAGGAATTTTGACTAGTCGTTATTTGCTTTCAAGATATCTAGAATTTAATTTGCACTGGTTAAAACTATATACCTCCTATCTAAAAATACATTCAAGATATCTTGAATTAGAATTATGACTAGTCAGAACACAAAGTGAGATATCTCAAATTAACTTTCTGACTAGTCATAATTCAGCTGTAGATGTCTGAAATATGTGTTTCAGATAGTAATTCATTGCAGATATGTTGAATTGAAGCCTCCATACAACTCTGACATCATTTCTACTAGTCAGAATGTAATTAGATATCTCAAGCAGTTATTTTGTCTAGTCAACATATAATTAGAGATCTCTTTAATCACCAATACGTCTAGTCATAAATCAATTTCAGATATCTGCAATGTAAGTGTGGTGAAACGGATTTTATGTTAAACGGCCACCAAAAGAGCTCCAAACACTGGCCCCCGGCCCGGGACCAGGGCACACACATCAGCAAAGCTTTTACACACTTCCTCCATCTGCCAGTAACAGGTCTGAAGCCTTTAAACTGGATTTCTCTAATTCTTCTGCTGTTCCTTTGAAGCCATCGTGGGTAAAGTTTACAAGTCTTTGTTGATTGTGATATATGTAATTAATCCAATTTACAGTTTTGTTAATTGTAGCCCTCCAAAGGAGTAAAGATTCAAATCCTGCAGCTGTTTGAGTGCTTTCATCAGGAACACCACGGGGTACATCTACAGTACAGCATCAGCGTATACATGTGAGCGGTGCTTCGTTGTTTTCCTCTCTGGAATTTGAATAAAGCCTTTAGAGAACCGGACACGGCCGATGGTAACACACACACACACACACACACACACACACACAGTCAAACAGTAAAGCGCTCGAAGTGTTTCCCCCCCACACAACCTCCATGTCAGCGCTACAGTTTGGTTCTTCAGCCGGAGTCATGTCTGAGTCATTAGCGGACATAGTGATGTTACAGCACAACAGCCCCCCCACACTGGCCCTTGTAATGAAAGTATAATTTCCTGCATAAGGGCTAAAATAAGGAGGCTGGGTTACTGCAGTCGGGGGGAGTGGATGGTGCAGGGTGGTGGAGTTAGATAGTTCAGGATCGGGATTGGTCTGAAATGGAACTGTGCCTGCTCTGGGTCTCAGAACAACCAATGTAAGCACTCGTTCCAGCAACAAATGCTGTCTCCATGGTGACTTCGTCTAACAGCGTTAAACTTCTTTAGATCATAGGTTATAATTGGTTGTGTTGGACGCAGGTTTGGAGTAACAGCTGGAGCTGTTTCAGTATTTCATTTATCCAAATCAAACCATTTCCAAGTTGGCAGGATGCACGATGACAACAGGAATGATGTTAATCTCCTTAAACATTAGAAAGTATCTCACAGTTCACTGAGTGATCACTGACTCCGCAGCACCACAGTCTCCTGAGAAGTTCACCTGTTGTCCCGCAAGTTGTGTTAAGTGTCTGTGAGGAGTGAACAAACTCAGTCTTTGGTAAAAAAAAAAAAGTTTGTTTGGGAAGTTTTTCATAAAAACACACTCTGCTCTTTGATAGTTCTGCATAAGATCTGCATAGTTAGGATGCAGCAAAGGTCATCACGATGAAGAGCTAGAGAGAGAACCATAACCCAACATCCATGTGGAGAAATGTGTCTAACAGGAATTCAGATTTGAGCGATCAATTTGTGCTTATGGAATTATATTTAGATCAAAAGTCAAAAACATAAAAAACGCATGAAACTGCTGCAGGAAGTCTCGCCTGCACACTGGCTTCTTTATGCATGTGGCTACGAAGTTCTACACACGCCAAAGTTCATTGAGCGAATGTGGAAGCATTCCTGCGCCCGTGAAATAAAATTTGCGCGGATTGTGTTTTTGCTCACGCGTGGCTTTTGCCCCAAATATAATTCCATTTGTGCTTCCTGGTAGCACGCCCATCTGCTTATGAAATAAAGTTTAAAGATCTGCAATACTTGATTATGGAGCTGTTATTTACAGCTTACATAGGAGTTAAACACCATTTCTGGAGATTATCCAAATTCAGCCTGTTGTTCAAGTCGATCTTCATTCCTCACAAAGAAGTCAAAGGCACCGACATCTCTGAGATTTCCTTAGGGCTGCTGCACACCTGGCACTAACAGGTGAATTTGATTTCACAAGGTGCTTGCTCATAGCCCTTTGGTGTCACAGTTTAAAGCTCCAGCTATCCTTGAGGGTTGTTTTCCAGCTGGCAGTGAAAGAATATTTATACCGACAAGCTATCGTCCCATCGAAGATCACCGCTCATCCAGATGGTCTTTCACTACCATTTGGTGAGGACGTTAATGCAGCAGTGAAGGTTTAGGAGGACCCAGTCCTCATCTTTCTCCCTGAGAAGAACACATGTGTTTACCCTGTAACAACTCATCTTTTACCCACATGTGAAAAAGTTAACCCTCTTCATCTCACCTACATAAGGTAGAGGCTGGAAGTGCATTTTTCCAAGATGATCGGTCACTGTTCATCTCGGTCCCCAGATCAGATCAGCCATGAGATTCCACTTCTGAGGTCAAGCTTTGTTTGGAAATATGAAATAATTCAAGGAACATGTTGCAGCCCTCCTGCCTGCAGGGGCTAGGGGAGCGCAACACAAAACAAAGGAAAACCACAAATGAGATCTTGCGCACACCTAAAAGGTTTCTTTACAGATATTTAGAAGTGCTATTTACAAGCCAAACCAAAAGAAAACTAAGGAAGCATTTCAAACGTCAGGGTCTCCAAGGCCAAAATAACAAAACCCTCTTCCTAGAAACAAAAATAAAGCTCATCTCTGGGGTGAAAACAAAACAATGCCTAAACCTCCATGGCTAGCCACAAAACAGGAGAAAAAGGTAAAACAAAAATGGCACTGAACCCCTGCCAAGCTGAAGCACTAACACAAAAGAAACAACGCAGAGCCAAAAACACAAATGCCACAGAGTCACTACTAGCAGTCCTAACACTATCAAAGCGCACGCACACGTCCAGCAACCACACACGTCAAAGCCCAGTGGCCTAAAGGCAAGGAGCGCTGGCAGCTGACTCCTTATATGCAGCCTCCTAAATGACTGCAATGTCCTTCAGGTGCTGCAATCAGGCTGGGTGCACCTGAAGGAGGGAGGAAGTGAGAGAGAGAACTCTCTTTCAACAAGAGGCCAAAGGTCAATGGCCGTAACAGAACACAAGAACAGGTTGTCTTAATGAGTTTCATTTCTGCATGCTTCTTGAAAAAGAGGGATTATAAAACGAGAATATTTGGAAAGAGAAGTCATCATCCCGTGGTAAATAATTCAGTTATCTGCCATGGTCTCACTGTACACTCAGCACTCTGTGCAAAAGACAAGTCACACATCAGCATGTGAAATAACAAATTACATGGAAACAGAAGAAGACCTTTCAGAAAGGTCAGTCTGACCCAGCAAAAGCTTAAAAATTTCCATCATGGTTTCCTTTTTGATCCTTGATTGCTCACATTTACAGATACAGCACAAACAGCAAAGATAACCAGGTCATGACCGCGTGTGTTACAGTGTTTTTGTGTGGCACAGGCGCTCCTCGCTGTGGAGCAGTGGTGATGGCAAACAAAGCAGAGACACATCTGATTCTCATGGAAGTTTGTTCTCATCACCGAAAAAAACAAACACGTTTTTTTTTTTTTGCCATCCATAAGACAGATTTCAGTCAAACCTTTATTTTAGCAGGTTGCCACTAATCTGTGGAGGAGTTGGAAACTCTGCACTGTGGAATAGTTTGTGTTACAACTGTGATCATAGACCAGGGGTGGGCAAACTACGGCCCGTGGGCCACACCTGGCCTGCTGGTCTTTTTAATGCGGCACGCTGAAGATTGGTACAGGAATACCCAAATCAAATCATATCATAATTGCTACAACAAAACTAACACCAGACGTCAATGCGCTGGCAAAAGCAACACTGTTCCCACTAAAAGTAAATGTAAGTATTACCACTGTAATGCCTTTTTTATGTTTATGATATGTGTGCATCTGGTGCCCGACTGTCAAATTACAAAAAGTCAACGTGGCCCCAGAGCCAAAAGGTTTGCCCACCCCTGAGTGTATGCTAGCACAGGTGTGTGCTGTAGTTACTCAACATCAAGCAACAGCCGAGCCTGAGTGGATACATGCGTCTCCTGTGCCTCCACCCAGCCTCAGCCTCAGCCTCAGCCTCAGCATCAGTCTCAGCCTCAGCCTCAGCCTCAGCCTCAGCCTCAGCATCAGTCTCAGCCTCAGCCTCAGCCTCAGCCCGCCTCGCCATGCTGTTTATCAGTGCTGTCCCTGCTGAGGCCGTCTCAGCCAGGCGTCTCCTTCTGATAACACCTGAAGCAGATTTCCAGGTCATAGCATCCCATCCTGGAGCGACCTCTTCTTCAGACAGGCGCTGGACACATGGTTGCAGTCGGGATTCTGGCCTGCAGCTCGTATAGATTGGTACGTGGTTATGTGGGTACAGCCACCACGTGGAGCTCCTTGTCCATTTCCTCCTTCTGTTTGACTCTGAGGTTATTGAACAGCACGGCGTCTGAACTTACATGGCCTTCCTGTACGCCTCGTTGTCCCCACCCTCATCCCTTGTTGATGTGAAACCTCGGGTTGTGGGCTGTGGGAAATAATGAAGAATGCGTCCATCTCTGATGTGTGGTGGGGTTGGAGGAGAAGATCAGGCAGATGTAGCCAGAGTGTCAAGGTCACGGTCCGCTCTGAGGCTCTGAGGAAAGATGCAGACAGTGCCAGCCTTCTCTTTTTTCCTTTTTCTCAGCTTTCAGTTGTCCGTGCGTTCTGCCTCATACGCCCACTTTTAATGCCTTCAGGTGATTTTCAGCTTCGACTGAATCTTCTCTCTGCTCTTCATGTTCTTTATCTCTTTTATTCCCTGATCTGTTTTTTCCAGCAAATTGAATTGAATTGAATTGAATTGAATTGAATTGAATTGAATTGAATGTACTTTATTGTCAAAAATCTATGTAACAAGGTTAGCACAGAAGTTTGAAATTGCGTTTGACCAGTCTCCAATGTGCAGTTAAACTAAACAACTAGATAGGACATTGATCATAATCACTCTCACTCACTCACACACATACACATACACACACACACACTGTGCAGTAAAAAGACTAAAACACTAGACAATAAATACACACACATACATACATACACATAGCAGCAGAAGGAACAATCAGTTGTCATATAGGTTATGTTTTCAAGTATTTTGGATGTAATATGTAAGGTGCTAGAGTAAGTGCAAGAGGCATGGAAAGTGAATGAGATATGCATGGAATGTTCATTAATGTCTTTGAATGCTCGTAGTAGTTTTCATCAGTGTGTTGATGAGTCTGATGGCTTGTGGAAAGAAACTGTTTCCTAGTCTGGTAGTACGGGATCGCAGGCTACGGTAGCGCTTCCCTGATGGGAGTAGTGAGAACAGTTTGTGTGCTGGGTGTGTGGGATCTTTGATGATGTTTGTTGCTCTCCTGAAGCAGTGTGAGGTGTACAGATCCTGGATGGCTGGTAAGGGTGATCTGATGATCTTTTCTGCAGTCCTCACCACCCTCTGTAGTGCCTTCTTGTCTGCAGCTAGACAGCTGCCATGCCAAACAGAGAGGCTGCTGGTCAGGATGCTCTCAATGGCACCCCTGTAGAAGGTGGTGAGTGCAGGTGTGGGGAGGTCAGCCCTTCTCATCCTCCGTAGGAAGTGGAGACGTGTCTGCGCCTTTTTGACCAGGGCGGTGGTGTTAGTGGTCCATGTGAGGTCATCTGTGATGTGCACTCCCAGGAACTTTGTGCTTTTCACAGACTCCACAGCACTGCCATTGATGATGAGTGGGGTGTGTATTTGTCGTTCTTTCCTGAAGTCCACAGTTATTTCTTTTGTTTTGTTGACGTTGAGAAGCAGGATGTTCCTCTCACACCAGCTGATGAGTTGCTGTACCTCCTCTCTGTATGCTGAGTCATCGTTGTCTCTGATGAGGCCCACCACTGTTGTGTCATCGGCGAATTTGATGATGTGATTCGTTTCGAATCTGGCACAGCAGTCGTGGGTCATCAGCGTGAACAGCAGGGGAGATAGCACACATCCTTGCGGCACCCCGGTGTTTATGATGGTGGTCGCTGAGGAGTTGTTACCAACTCTGACTGTCTGTGGTCTGTTTGTGAGAAAGTCCAGCAGCCAGTTGCACAGTGAAGTGCTGATGCCTATTTTACTCAGCTTATCCACCAGATGTTGGGGGATGACGGTGTTGAACGCGGAGCTGAAGTCGATGAACAGCATCCGTGCGTGACTGTTTTTGTGTTCCAGATGAGCCAGGCAGAGGTGGAGTGCTGTTGCTATGGCGTCATCAGTGGAGCGCTTGGGGCGGTAGGCGAATTGATATGGATCCAGAGTAGGTGGGAGGATGGATGTTAAGTGGTCCTTTACCAGTCTATCTAAAGCACTTCATCATGATGGGAGTGAGTGCAATGGGTCTGTAATCGTTTAGTGATGATGCTGGTGACTTCTTTGGTAGTGGTATAATGGTGGTAGCTTTGAAGCTTGCTGGTATGGTGGCTTGTTTCAGAGAGATGTTGTAGATGTCTGCGAGGACGTCAGTGAGTGAGTCTGCACAGTCTCTGAGCACACGCCCGGGTATGTTGTCTGGGCCTGCCGCTTTCCTGGGGTTCACCTTGTGTAGGGTCCTCCTCACGTCTGCTGGGTCCAGTTTAAGTGTTATGTTATCTTGGCTTACGGGGGCTTTTGTGGGTGTTGTTGTGTTTCTTCTTCAAACCGGCTAAAGAAGGTGTTAAGTGAGTCGAGGAAGTCTGTGTTGTCCTCACACGGTGGGGGGGCAGGCCTATAGTCTGTGACTGACTGGATGCCTTGCCACAGCTGTCTTGGGTCTTTTGTGTCTGTGAAGTGGGAGTTGATTTTCTGACCATAGGCACGCTTCGCTGCTCTCACGCCCCGGTGCAGGTTGGCCCTGGCTGACTTGAGGGCCTCCTTGTCTCCAGACTTGAAAGCCGTGTTGCGTGCTCTCAGGAGCTCACGTATCTCCCTGGTGAACCAAGGTTTTTCGTTTGCTCTGACTGTAATGGCCTTGGTGACGGTTACATCTTCCATGCATTTTGTTATGTATCCGGTTACAGAGTCTGTGTATTCTGTGAGGTTGACGTGCTCATTGGTGGTGGCTGCCTCCCTAAAGACAGACCAGTCTGTGCTTTCAAAGCAGTCCTGTAGAGCTTCTGTGGCTCCCTCTGGCCAGGCTCTGATCTGTTTCACAGCTGGTTTGCTCCTTGTCAACCGTGGTCTGTAGGCTGGAATTAGCATAACAGAGAGATGGTCTGATGTTCCTAGGTGGGGGTGGGGAACTGCTCTGAAGGCCTTTCTGATGTTAGTGTAAACCTGGTCGAGCGTGTTTTCCCCTCTTGTAGCAAAGTCCACATGCTTGTGATAGTGTGGCAGTACAGTTTTTAAGTTGGCCTGATTAAAATTGCCAGCGATTATGCAGGCCGAGTCCGGATGTGTGTATTGTAGTGTACTCACAGACTGATCCAGAACGGAGAGTGCTTCCTTTGTGTTAGCGCTCGGAGGAACGTAAACAGCTGTGATGTTGACGGTGTTGAATTCTCGCGGCAGATAGAACGGGCGGCAGTTGAGGGTTAGAAACTCGATGTTCTCTGAGCAGTGGCTTGTGATAACTGCAGCGTTTGTGCACCAGTTGTTGTTGATGTAAATGCACACACCACCTCCCCGAGATTTACCTGTGTTGGCGTGGTTTCTGTCCGCACGGAATGTTGTTAGCCCTTCCAGTTGAATGGCGCCGTCCGGGACGGTGTTGTTTAGCCACGTCTCAGTGAGGATGATCGCATTGCAGTCTTTCACTTCCCTTTGTGTGGTTAAATCCAGTTTGAGGTAGTCCATTTTATTTTCCAGTGAGCGGACGTTGGATAAGAGAATAGACGGTACTGCAGTTTTGTGAGGATTCCTTTTCAGTCTGTTTGTGATGCCAGCACGACAGCCTCGTTTTCTCCACCGGTGCATGTTAGGTCTCCCCTGCTGCTTCAACTGCTTCCAGTTACGGCTGGTGGGGGAGGGGGAGCCCTCTGCCTTGGAGGTCTCGTTGTCTGGCTGGGGCATGACTCCAAGTCCGAGAAGAGTCTCCTGATCCGTGACAAGGTTTACTCCTGAAATATCCTTTGCGGCGTTGATATTTCTTAGTCCCAGTAATGCACCTCTGCTGTACATGATTCTCGTTGCAGACTGCGACGGTACGGACAACATATTTAACAAATAATGCACATCGCTATCGGGCGCTGACGAGGCCGCAGCCGCACCGGGCGCCGCCATTGGACCCAAACATCCACAACACGGGCAGCTCTGTCACCATATTTTCCCCTCATATAAACGACATTTGGAGACATGAAATCCATCTGAAGCCACCCTGCCTCTCACCGGGTTTAGATGCATGCTGACCCCCCTCCCCTGGAAGTGGTCTGCACCCTGGTCCCTACTGTCCAACCAGAGACTGGCTCTCCTCTTGCTTTGGTGTCAGCGGTCATCATTTAGGTTTCATGTACTCATACAGCTGAGGCAGCCCCCCCGACAGCAAATCATTCACAGTCAGCTGTGGTTCACAGGTTAATCATATCTTCTGGTAAAATACGTTACCCCTCTGTTTCCCCCCTTTTCAATAATAACAACAACACATCACGTTCACTGAGTTCACTGGCACTCAGGGTCAAGGTCAAATCAATACTGCCGATCATTTCAATTCAGTTGCTAATTCAGTTATGACTTCTCATTTTAAAACTGATCATCATTGTTAAGTTTGAATTTGTAAGATGAGTTTGCTCGATTTTCTCCTCTGTCATTCCTGCTGGTTCGTAAACATGTCCAGAACAGATCTGCATCGGACCGTCGAAGCATCCGTGACCATCGGTCGCCAAACACAGACCCAGCAGCTCCGCAAGAAAACCCATCCATCCATCCCAGTCATCAAACTGTGACAAATATGACAAAACAAACTCAGAGCAAGGATTTCTGAACAGTCACTGTGATCTTAAATACATTTAACCTCATCACACAAATTCAGCGTCTTCCTTTTCCATCTCCGAAAGAATTCTGCCTCACACGAGCCGCCATGTTAACCCGTTCCAACTGGTCAGCTGCCTCGATCCCAGCGGCATCTTCGCCCTTGTTACCATTTATTGTCTGTTGCTTCATGATGTCTCACCTGGTTCCTGTAATATTAGTTTTATCTTTAAACTATATGAGTCATTGTGTAATAGTGGTCATTAATATAACCATAAAAGCCTGTATATCAAAGGTAGATGCGGCTATCACAATGTCATCTCCTCCTGCTCTCTGACGGGGACGGTCACATTCCTTCTCTCTCCTGCTCTCCTGCCCTCCCCATCTCTCCTGCTCGCTGTAAGAGCGTCTCTTACACACTGACCAAATAAGATTATGGATCTGGCAATCTGGGTCCTCAACACCATTGATCGAATTTTCTCCACTATGAGATCGGGGAAAGGGAAGCCCGCGTGTCCGAGTGGAACAGACCCTGTTGGATACGTCACTGACTCCTGGAACTCGTGGAGACCAGTGTGCCTCACAGCTCTGGCAGTTGAGGTCGTGGAAGATGTTTACATATTTGGCTATTTGGTAACGGGATCTCTTCTGTTTGGGCTTGGAGGATACCTGATTTACTGGGAAATTAAAAAGATCTGGGAAGCAGTTCGGCGTCTTCTGGGTCAGCAGAACCACATGGATGGGCTGTGTAGAGCCGTTCATACACTGACTAAGAGCCTGATGGACCTGAGCCACAAGCTGGGTGCCTAGTCCAGCTGAGATCGTGCTCGCAGGCGGTAAGGGATAAGATCTGGAGATGAAGTTCGGTTCTGCACAGTGAAGACGGTAACAAATGAATTTGGAATATTGGATATTGAAATGGGTTCCCCAGTGAAACTGAAGGCTGTTGGAAAATAACAAGCAGCCTGTTCCAAAACAACAACTCCATTATCAGGAATTCGGCTCCCTAGCCGGCCTTGAGCTGATAATCATATCTTTCCAGGACAATGTGTGATGGATGCTCTTCCCCTGAGCCTCTCTGTGATTTGTGTGGGCTGGATCTGGTGTACCACGGCCGCTGACAAACATCCATCAGTATCAGCGAACTGTTTTGGCTGGGAACTGGCATCTGGCTCCACAATGCCCTGACCCTCACGCCCCCCGACCCAGGAGGCCATTGGAGAAACAGAAGCCTTTCTCATTTACATGTTGGCTTCACTTTTCTAAGATCTCATTTTGTAGTGTAACAAGACCCAGTTTGGTGACTTCAACACTTTAATCCTTCCAGATCAGGCGGTCAAACTTTGGTGCCCATAACAGAGCCCACAGCTCCCCCTGGAACCCGACAAGCCTCTTAAAGAGTGAGAGAGGAACAGAAACCCAGACCTTGCTGAAAAGCTGCTTCATGCATGTGTTACTTATAGATGGCACTATTGCAGATCTATTTTTTCTTCTCATTTTAGCTTCTCATTATTTTGTTCCTGTTAAATTCAAGATTAATTTTAAAATCCTTTTTCTCAGAGTCCTGAGTGATCTTAAAGACCTCTCAGTACCAAGTTATCTCAGTCAGGCACGTCGCTGATGAAGTGCAGGTTTACTTTTGGTTTCTGGAAGGTCCAAATGTCCAAATGCAGAGCCTTCAGCTGTCAGGTTCCTCTCCTGTGCCAGAGGTCTCTTGATCATAGAGGTGGACCAACACTTTAGTCACCTGGACTACCAAGTACATGTATAATGTTTGCTGATGGCTGCAGTTTCATCCACACAAACTCTTGTCAGTCACCTTACTCATCCAAGATGGCAACAGGTCTGCATATCGATGGGAGGCTGAGTGGATGGTGGTCTGCTGCAGTAATAGCCTGTGGTGATGAGAGTGGTTTAAAATCTAACAGCCCTGTGCCAACTCTGGAGTCTTTCAAGGTCCTGGGAACTATTTCTCAAAACCAAAATTGGGGGCACATGGGAGAACATCAGCTCCATCCTCGTAAAGGCCCAGCAGAGGATGCCCTCTCTGAGGCAAGGAAGGAAGGAAGCATCGTTCCCCACAGGAACTGCTGGTCCAGTTCTGCACTGTGGTCATCGAATCTGTACATCTCAGTACAGCCACAAAATAAGAGGAAAAGTCTACAGCTAAAAATATTTTCTCCAAACTATGAAAGAGTTACAGCTGGGCACACTGTGGTCATAATGGGATGATTATGATCTATACAACACTCCCAAAGTGTGTTGACAGAATATCCCCACATCATTACAGCACAGCGGCATCCTGAGCAGCTGATCCGAGACAGGATTGATTTTGATGGTGTTTATGCTGAATTCTGTCCCATCAGACGAGGGGATGTTTTCCAATCTTCTACAGTCTGGTTCTGGTGGACCTGTGTGAACTGTAGCCTCAGTTCCTGGTCTTAGCCAACAGGGGTGGTACCTAGTGCTGTAGCTTATCCACCCCTCTGTTTGTGAAATATAGACATTCAATTCAATTTCAATTCAATTCAATTTTATTTCTATAGCAACAAATCACAACAAACAGTCGCCTCAAGGCGCTTTGTATTGTGGGTAAAGACCCTACAATAACATAGAGAAAACCCAACAGTCAAAACGACCCCCTATGAGCAAGCACTTGGTGACGGTGGGAAGGAAAACTCCCTTTTAACAGGAAGAAACCTCCAGCAGAACCAGGCTCAGGGAGGGGCAGTCATCTGCTGCGACTGAGGGGAGAGAGACAGGACACAAGACATGCTGTGGAAGAGAGACAGAGATTAATAATAATGATTAAATACAGAGTGAAGTATAAACAAGTAAATAAAGGTGAATGAGAAGAAACAGTGCATTATGGGACCCCCCCTCAGCAGCCTAGGCCTATAGCAGCATAACTAAGGGGTGGTTCAGGGTCGTCTGATCCAGCCCTAACTATAAGCTTGATCATAAAGGAAAGTTTTAAGCCTAATCTTGAAAATAGAGAGGGTGTCTGTCTCCCGAATCCAAGCTGGGAGCTGGTTCCACAGAAGAGGGGCCTGAAAGCTGAAGGCTCTGCCTCCCATTCTACTCTGAAGTATCTTAGGAACCACAAGTAAGCCAGCAGTCTGAGAACGAAGTGCTCTATTGGGGTGATACGGTACTATGAGGTCTTTAAGATAAGATGGGGCCTGATTATTCAAGACCTTGTATGTTAGGAGAAGGATTTTAAATTCTACTCTAGATTTAACAGGGAGCCAATGAAGAGAAGCCAATATGGGAGAAATCTGCTCTCTCTTTCTAGTCCCTGTCAGTACTCTAGCTGCAGCATTTTGGATGAGCTGAAGGCTTTTCAGGGAGCTTTTAGGACAGCCTGATGATAATGAATTACAGTAGTCCAGCCTTGAATTAATAAATGCATGGATTAGCTTTTCAGCATCAGTCTGAGACAGGATGTTTCTAATTTTATAAATATTGGGCAGATGTAAAAAAGCCGTCCTACATATTTGTTTAATATGTGCATTGAAGGACATATCCTGGTCAAAAATGACTCCAAGATTTCTCACAGTGTTACTGGAGGCCAAAGTAATGCCATCCAGAGTAAGTATCTGGTTTGACACCATGCATCTAAGATTTGTGGGGCCGAGTACAAGAACTTCAGTTTGATCTGAATTTAGAAGCAGGAAATTAGAGGTCATCCAGGCCTTTATGTCTTTAAGACATTCCTGCAGTTTAACTAACTGATGTGTGTCATCTGGTTTCATGGATAGATAAAGCTGAGTATCATCTGCATAACAATGAAAATTGATGCAATGCTTTCTAATAATTCTGCCTAAGGGAAGCATGTACAATGTTAATAAAATTGGTTCTAGCACAGAACCCTGTGGAACTCCATAATTAACCTTAGTGTGTGAAGACGACTCCCCATTTACATGAACAAATTGGAGTCTGTGAGATAAATATGATTCAAACCACTGCAGTGCAGTACCTTTAATACCTATGGCATGCTCTAATCTCTGTAATAAAATGTTATGATCAACAGTATCAAAGCTGCACTGAGGTCCAACAGGACAAGCACAGAGACGAGTCCACTGTCAGAGGCTGTAAGAAGATCGTTTGTAACCTTCACTAATGCTGTTTCTGTACTGTGATGAATTCTGAAACCTGACTGAAACTCTTCAAATAAACCGTTCCTCTGCAGATGATCAGTTAGCTGTTTTACAACTACTCTTTCAAGGATTTTGGAGAGAAAAGGAAGGTTGGAGATTGGCCTATAATTAGCTAAGACAGCTGGGTCAAGTGATGGCTTTTTAAGTAGCGGTTTAATTACAGCCACCTTGAAGGCCTGTGGTACATAGCCACCTAATAAAGACAGATTGATCATATTTAAGATTGAAGCTTCAATAATTAGAAAGACTTCTTTGAACAGTCTAGTAGGAATGGGATCTAATAAACATGTTGATGGTTTGGAGGAAGTAACTATTGAAGTTAACTCCAAAAGATCAACTGGAGCCAAAGAGTCTAAACAAATACCAGCAGTGCTGAAAGCAGCCGAACATGAAGATAAATCTTTGAGATGGTTTTGAATAATTTTTCCTCTAATGTCTAAAATTTTATATGTAAAGAAATCCATGAAGTCATTACTAGTTAAAGTGAAAGGAATACTGGGCTCTACAGAGCTCTGACTCTTTGTCAGCCTACGTGTCACCTTTCCCCCCATTCTGATGTTCAGTTTGGGTTGGGCAGGGTGTCTTGGACATGTCGTCATGCATAAACACACTGACCAGTCAACAACTGAATAGAATAGTATAGAATGCCTTTATTGACATTATACAGGATGTACAACTGACTGATTAGATATTTGAGACAAATGGCAGTTTAATGGGTTTTGACTCATGTTTCAGAATGAGTCAGTTTCAGTCTAAGTTTGGCCTGTGACTCACAAAAACTCTCTCTCAGACAGACTACTGTAAGCCTCCTTCTATGCTTATTTAAATCATGTTTTCTTTCATAACATGTTCTAATCAAACATTTTGAGGGTTTTCAAGTACAAGGACAACCTTTTTTTAATTCATATGATTATATTTGAGTGGTTCCTTTCATCATTTCAGCAATCATACATTACTCACTGAACCAAAACTTTCCACTTTCCACTTACAGTACACACTGTACTGTAAGTCCTTAAAATAACACAGAGGCTAAATCAACTGATGAAAAAGAAATCAAGGAAAAGGTTTGAAATCATTCAGCTTTTCTTCATTTCTGTGTGTGTGTGTGTGTGTGCGTGCGTGTGTGTGTGTGTGTGTGTCTTCATACTGAAAACATAAGACATAAACATAAGAGAAGATCTTTAAAGTTAATATCATCGTTTGGTTTTGTGGGCTCTGAGCATTTATGCCATAACTGACGGCAGGAAATCATTTGTGCAAACCACACTGGTATGAAAACGAGTCAGACAGTAATCTAACCATACTCACTACCTTTAATACCTTTTAATACCGTTATAGTTATATAAAGTATTTGTTCTTTATTGTTTCAAAAAACTGATGGAGTAACGGGAGGAAGATGCCACCCAGGATTTTCCGTCTCATTACGATCCACTGAGAGCTGTAATAATGTGTTACAGAGCTTGTTCTTACAGCCACCTAAACTGGCAGCTGACAGTAATTTTAATGATGATTTCATTTATTAAGGGAAATAAGTTATTCAAACCTGCCCTGTGTGAAAAAGTAGCTGCTCCCTAACCATTGTAACCTTGTGACCCTTGGCAGCTGCGGTGTTTGTAATGATGGTAATGAGCCGCTTACATCGCTGGGGAGGGATTTTTGGCAGCTCTTCTTTGCAGCATTGTTTTCATTCAGCCACACTGGAGGGTTCCCAACACGAACAAGTCGTTCATGCCAAAGCATGTCCATCAGGTTAGAGTGTGGACCAGGCCACTTCATAACCTTCATTTTTTTTTTTTTTTAGCCTGTCATGTGTGGCAGTTTTTGCAATCAGAATGATGCACTGGTGCACTGGTGTACCAAACAGCTCAATAAGTTTTCTATAGGCTAATCTTGTTAATGTTTGTATTTTAATTTTTATTTATGTCAGGCCTGACAGGTAGGAAGGAAGGGGTAAGAAAAAGAGGGAGAAAGAGAAAAAAAACAAAGGGGAGAAAAAATAATCAAGGAAAGGTAAATATACATACATACACACATTCACATATCTATACACATGCATATACATATACACACATACACACAATCTTGCTGTGGTTTGCAGTAATGTGTGTGTATGTGCCTCTGTCATGGAATGTACTCACTAAGAGGACAAGAAACTGCAAACATACCCCTCAGGATCCAGAGGCAAACAGGGAAGGACCCAGGGGACGCGGGCCATCCATGGCCCAATAGGAGCTCAGAAGACTTGAGGTCACACATCCCAATGGCAACTGCGTGCACACTCCAGAGGAGGAAGGAGGGAGACCCCAGATGGAGCACCCATGGCCAAAGGGCAAGAGTCCAGAGAGCCAGAGGCAATGAGCTTAACGAGTTTGGGGTGATGTGTTGGGTGTATGTGAGTCTGTGTAGTAAGAATAATGTGCATGACTGTGTGAAAGCTACAGTGCTAAAATTGGAGCAGCAGTGAGTAAACAAGTGGGGCCACCTCAGCAGCTCCACCTACTAACCACTGTGTGATATGCCTGCCCCCCAAGGCCCTATGTGTACTATGACGTGCTGTGAGCTGTATGATGTAATTAAAAAGGAGTGGGACATCGCGCAGCATAGCGAGCAGAGCCGAAGAAGTGGCCTTACTCACTGCAGCACGAGCCCCCCCCCCAAGTCTCTATGTGTGATGTGATGTGATGTTTGACTGAGTGGGAGGAGGGGAAGGGTCAGGATAAATATGACCGAGAGAGAACTACCCTCGGAAGAAGAGACCCAGCAAACTACTGGCTCACTAAACACCCCAGAAGACAGGTCCAGGGCCTGAAGTGACCACACCCCCTGGGCACCACCATGCTCAAGGCCAGCACCTACTGCCCACACCATGACACAAACACCCCCCCACACACATACACGCACACACACACACACACATACAAAAGACAACAACTATCACACATAGACATACACACACACACACACACACACACACAGAGGTCCTGAGTCCAGGACCAACCGGCCCCCTGCGGGACACTGCTGCTCCCTCACCTGAGTGCCCCAACCCCCCACAGGATGCGCGGGCACCCCAGAATCCCATAATGCCGACCAGACATCTGGGCGCAGGCCAGCCCACCCCATATGGCAGTGCGCCCAAGGGAGCACAGACCCCTCCAGCACAGGGATGGGCCCAACCGGGAAACGGGTGACCCCAGGCACTAGGGCCTCAGACTCCGCACCCCAACCCCAGCTGAGGAAACCAGCCGTCCGGCCCAGGGCCAGCACCCACCACCACGGGCACCCAAGCCCCCACATCCCAAGACCATAAGAGCATCCGTCCAAGCCCCCACCAACAACAACCAGGGCCCGCACACAGAAACCACAAAACAGCAGCCACCGTCTCCAGGCCATGAGCCATCAGATACTCAAATCCCCAAGCCCACCCCTAGCCACCTGCTGGGCACACCACAAGAAGAGACAACACCTGATCACCCCCACTAAGTGATGGAGTTGAGCACTGGGGACAAGAGAGATTCAAATTTGTCCAGTTGGTTTTTAGAGGTGGCAGATATTCTTTCCAGACTAATGTGCTCTAAGAGTAAATTCCTATAGTGAGTAATACACAAATCATTTTTTGATTTCTAATTCATGAGGATAGTTTTCTTAGCAATGCATAAGGCAGTAAGAACTATGTGTGATATATTTGCTTCTATGTCTAATTCACCTGCATCACCTAAAATGCACAGTTTTGGTGATGCTGGGATACTGCAATTAAACCACGCGTTTAAGTCTTCACATATCATCTGCCAGAGCCTCTGAACAGGTGTACAAGACCACATAGCATGCATATAGTTCTCAGCGTGATTACCTGAACAGTGGGTGCATATATTTGTGTCTCTGAGGCCCATTTGGAACATCCTGTGTCCTGTATAATGTATTCTGTGGAGACTTTTATATTGTATGAGTTGTAAATTTGGACTTTTAGTCATTTTGAAAGTGCTTAAACATATCTGTGTCCAGAAGTTTTCATCTGGGTTGATGGAAAGATCTTGTTCCCATTTTGCAGTTGGGAGGGATATTGAATCATTAATTTTTAACAATAACTTGATAAAAATTTAGGGGTATAAAGATTTAGAAATTCTGTTACTAATACCGGGATTTCTAATTTTAGATTATTTAAATTAAACCTTTCCCTTATGATGGACCTCAATTGCTGATATTCAATAAATTTGCTATTGCCAATTGCATATTTTGAAATAAGTGCTTCACATGAAATAAATGTTCCATCTTGAATAACATGTTCTAAATTCTTTCCCTTGCCATGCTGATAAATGTAGTACTTTCTTTTTCTGACATATATCTGGATTGTTCCAAATGGGTGTCAGTTTACATGGGATTAGTGAAGACTTGGTTATCTTTAAA
Organism: Pterophyllum scalare; assembly: GCA_024447675.2. Taxonomy (NCBI): domain Eukaryota; kingdom Metazoa; phylum Chordata; class Actinopteri; order Cichliformes; family Cichlidae; genus Pterophyllum; species Pterophyllum scalare. The sequence goes on from JAMQGT020011989.1 coordinate 78,579, forward strand.
AATTCCCTCCAGGCTGTCAGAGAGGTGTTTAAAGCAGTTATGATGTTTAAACCTTTAACATTCCTAGGGCCCATATCCAGGCCCAAAAAAATTTTGCTAAAAAAATCCAGGATTGGTAATATTGGAGCTAATGAAAGGTAAGTCAGTCATTTTCACTTTTCCACAGTGTTTGTTCTAGATCCAGCCACGGGCTGTCTAAAGGGCTTGATTTGATCCAATTTGAAACATACTGCAATCTATTGGCTAAGAAATAGTGATAGAAGTTTGGAAGTTCTAGACCACTGTTGCGTTTTAGCTTTATAAAGTCTTCAGACTTATTCTTGATGTTTTCTATTTCTTTTTTCTTTTTTTCCCAACATGTTTATTTATTTTATGACACACTTTCCATACATATCTGGTCAGACACATGGTGGTACATGGCAGCACTAGGCATCAGTATATGAAGCCAAGCTGAGTAAATAAACTTAACTCCACATGGATCCGTCTGTCTGTACTTTCATATACAGAACATCCTAGAGTCCAAATTAAAGTTCACTCCCAGAATCTCTAGCAGTTTCTTCCATTTTTGCAGGAAAACATAAAATTTTGATATAAAGTGCTTGTGCTCTCTATGGGTCAACAAAAACTTTTCTAACTGGTGAGATTCTTCTGAAAGATTCAGGAAGCCAGCTTTCTTCAACATGTAATGTCTAATCTGAAGATGTTTATAGAAATCATTATTTGACAGGTGATATTCAGACTTCAGGGATTCAAATGTTTTGAAACTTCCATCATCAAACAGATCAAATATTCTTTTGATTCCCGATCTTTGCCATCCTGTAAAGTTTAATCCCACATTTTTGTTATGAGAGCTCTGGGTCATCTAATGTTAATGAAATGAGCTACATTTAAACACTGTTTTCATTTTCCCTTAAGTCCATATTACATTTTTTATTAGGAAGTTGTCTTTAACCATACCTGGTAATCCATTTGGGCGTCTCCCTAACAAGTTTAATGGGGGAAAAGGTTTGCATATTTCCGACTCCAAATCGATCCAAGGACATTGTAATTGTCCGTTTGCCTAGGAGAAGAGGATTCTGGCTGAATGGAAAATATATAGTATTCTATATATTGGTAAGCCAGTGGTATACTGGTAAGCCCCATGCCCCCGTACCTTTGGCAGTTGTAGAGTAGCTAATTTTACTTTCGGCTTCCTGCCAGCCCAGATGAAATCTGTAATTGCTTTATTGATAACTTTAATATCCTCTGATTTTAATATCACAAATAGCATAGATATGGGATATATAATTTTTGGGAATACTGACATCTTAATAAGATTAATTCTGCCAAGAAATGATATTGGAAGATTCATCCATTTGTTCAGACTGGATTTGGGGATCCTCTGCCATTCTTCCTTCAGATCCTCTCCAGTTCCGTCAGGTTGGATGGTGAACGTTGGTGAGCAGCCATTTTCAGGTCTCTCCAGAGATGCTCAGTTGGGTTTAGGTCAGGGCTCTGGCTGGGCCAGTCAACAATGGTCACAGAGTTGTTCTGAAGCCACTCCTTTGTTATTTTAGCTGTGTGCTGAGGGTCATCGTCTTGTTGGAAGGTGAACCTTCGGCCCAGTCTGAGGTCCTGAGCACTCTGGAAGAGGTTTTCTTCCAGGATATCTCTGTACTTGGCCTCATTCATCTTTCCTTCAACCAGTCGTCCTGTCCCTGCAGCTGAAAAACACCCCCACAGCATGATGCTGCCCCCACCATGTTTCACTGTTGGGATTGTATTGGGCAGGTGATGAGCAGTGCCTGGTTTTCTCCACACATACCGCTTAGAATTAACACCAAAAAGTTCAATCTTTGTCTCATCAGACCAGAGAATCTTATTTCTCATAGTCTGGGAGTCCTTCATGTGTTTCTTTCATATATCTTGCACTGAGGAGAGGCTTCCATCGGGCCGCTCTGCCATAAAGCCCCGACTGGTGGAGGGCTGCAGTGATAGTTGACTTTGTGGAACTTTCTCCCATCTCCCTACTGCATCTCTGGAGCTCAGCCACAGTGATCTTTGGGTTCTTCTTTACCTCTCTCACCAAGGCTCTTCTCCCACCATTGCTCAGTTTAGCTGGACGGCCAGGTCTAGGAAGAGTTCTGGTGGTCCCAAACTTCTTCCATTTAAGGATCATGGAGGCCACTGTGCTCTGAGGAACCTTGAGTGCTGCAGAAATTCTTCTGTAACCTTGGTCAGATCTGTGCCTTGCCACAATCGTGTCTCTGAGCTCCTTGGGCAGTTCCTTCCACCTCATGATTCTCATTTGCTCTGACAGCACTGTGAGCTGTGAGCTC